>RDPX01000284.1:655107-665665 GCA_003991215.1 Morbakka virulenta | reverse complement strand
TCTTTTCCTCTCTCCCTCTCTCTCTCTCTTTCTCTCTCTCTCTCCCCCTCTCTCTCTCTCTCTCTCTCTCTCTTTCTCTCTCTCTCTCTTCATCAGTCAGCAAACAAATGAGAGTTATGTGCACTCGCTTTGATGAGATTCACTGCTTTGATCACGCCATTCAATGTATTTTTAAACATTTTTAAGGTATGGCTTTTACCATAAGTACTTGACAGTGAATAGTGCATTGTGTACCAATAACATTTGGGAACTTTTCCTTAACCAAGGTCTGAAATCTGGAACGCAATCAGGCTTTCGCGGGAGTACCGTCGGTGTACATACCAATGCTACACACCCACTTGATTCCGTGTGCCTGAAAAAATCTGTTCGCTTTGTCAAATATTTCTTTGGCAGTTGTTTTTATTTTGAGATTTTCGCAAAGCCAAATTTCATCTGCCATGTGCTTTTTACGTGCATGACGTACGTAGACGCAAAGTTAGGCTAAGTTAGCGACATTTATTAACCCACCAATCTGTATTGCAAAAAAATTAAAAAAAACGAATAGCACCTTGTTTTTACGACCACAAGCGACAAAATGTTATTAGACTGCTCATAGCTTCGTCTACTGGAGTATAATGCGACAAGGCGACATGCTTCACTTTCTGAACTTCAACACCCCCCTCCCCCAACATAATCGATATGATATCCTTACAGCAAGGTAAAATAAAGTGTTCTGCAATGTTTTGGGGGTCTTTGGCGACGGACATTTTCTTTGGTAACTCGTAGGAAGCTTCCTGTCCTTGGTTAAAAGTCTGCAAAAACATACATGTGTCATTAAGTCTGCATTTGATCAATCTTTCGGCATGCTGTTTAAAGAAGTCTCCAACGTTTTTTATTGAATTAGAATGTTTCGTTTTCAATTGTCTCTTTAGATTACTTAGCTTTAATAATGAAGATGCCAACAATGTAGAGAACAAAACACTGCTGTTTTTCTTCTTATCTCATTTAGACCTATTTTTGTTGTCATTTTGCCATATTTGAAGAATCTAAACTACGTGTACCTTATGTATAAAATTTTATAGAAAGTATGAAAGCACAAATTCGATATTTTTTTCCTTCCATTGTCCTAATTAAGCCTTTCTGCGGATTCTAAATGGACCGTGGACCACAGTGCGAAAGCCACTTGATGTTAGAAAGCAATAGCATCATCAACCGGCCAAATTAATTGCTGATGATAAAGAGGGTCAGGATTCAAGGTGGCACCTGAAAAATGGAGTTAGAACCATTTGAAATTCGTTTTGAGTCATAACGTATTACACTATCAAAAGCTTGCCACTGCCTTTTTTACAGGTTTTTTGAAGGGCCCAGAGTTGTGGAGGGAGGGAGGTTTTTATCTGTGAACAATATTGATTGCTTTTAAATACCCTTTTATTTTTTCTCTCATTAAGAAATACGTATCAAATAGCAAAAGTCAATCTAGCCTCGCGACCTCATTTAGGGGTCGTGACTTTCTGGTTTTAAAACCCTGCTCTGGTAGAAAGTTCTATTAAAGACTGACCTGTTAATTATTAAGTAAAAGTTACAACGCAAGTCCTTTCAAAGTTGAAGTAAATGAGTCTTTTGGGACAAGGTAAGTATACTACTTGCCAATCTTTATAAGAACTTATCTCTTTGTAATGAACAAATAATTTGGAACATTACAAAAAGGAACAGCTTCTGGCCAAGAAATTCCTCATTGTCAAAACTAAATCCCTCTGAAGTCTGAAGTCTGAGCCCCAATTACTGGGGAAAAATGACGTTAAAACAAACAAAAACAACAACAACAAAAAGAGAATATTGTAGTGTTTTTGACTGGTTTGCAAAGGTGAAATTTCTTTAAAATAGGGCGTTTCTCTATTGGTAGAAGGCATGGCCCGAAAAAAGTTTATACCCTTTGCCCAAGGAGTCCATCATGCTAAGCATTTGCACTGTCTTCATGTTGTAAATACTTCATTTATTTTCCAGGATTAGCCCTGCTTTGGTTGTACGAGATCAGAAGTATTCTTCAAGAGACAGTTCATATCCTACAATTTGTTACCTAATTCAGAGGTTAACTTTCTTCACAATGCCTGGATCTCCAATGACCAAAAATGCCCAGCATTTGGAGCAATTAGATATCAAAGGCATGCAATCTTGACTAAAAACAAAATGGACCTTGTTTGATGCCACTTTGAATGGAGTTGTAAAGAGAGTAATATCCTAAATGTCTCTTCATTGGACTAAAAATGTATTAGCAATTGAGACTCATTTTCGAATAGGTTGTCAAACATAAGGTCATTTATACAGCACGTGACAGCTCACTTTACAGCTTAGAGCTGTCAAAATTGTGTATTTAACAAAAACAAAATATTGACTTTTTGATTGGAATTCTGACTCTAAATGTCATACCCATTCTATTAAAAGCATGGTAGGTCAAGACAAACTCGATTGCCTTTGTAACGGTGTTCCGGAAATCTTACCACACCCCTGTTGCCCTTGGCTTCTCTACAATTAAATGAGAAATACTGTGTTTTCGTAATGTTAGTAACGATGCTGAAATACTCCTTTTCTTGAATGAAAATATGCCTCCATTCTAGAAAGAATATCCACTAAACTGCTCAAGATGACTCACTGGTTCTCTACCACTTTAGATGAGTGCGTCGAATATAAACAATTGCCTGAGGTTGAAAAGCTGGCAAACATCTTTATCATTTCGTGTATTGGAGGGGGTAACTGCGAACTTACGTAGATGAAGGTAAAGAGCAATCAGTGAAATCCAAATAGATATCATTACTAATTTTATCGTAAGTTATCTCATAACAGTGATGCAGTTGTATACCTTGGCATCAGAAACCCACTTACCCTTAGGCTTGTGTATTGTAGCTGATTGAATCTTCGTGCACTACGATTGTGTAATGACAATGATGATAATATTAATAGTAATAATAATAGTAGCAATAAAAAGTTCCATTTTAATAAATCGTGGAATAACATAAACTACATTTTAGATATAAAAAGAAATTACTTTATTTATATTGTATAATGTATTACAATTTTTTGTTAAATACTACTACTATTACTTGTGTCAAAGGTGAAAGCATTTTCCACCTCTTCGGCGAACGAACCAAACTGGCTCAGAAATAGTACAAGGCCAGGCATGGAATATATTCGGAATTAAATGTTTGCATGATTTTGAAAGAGAACGGTAATGGTATAGGCATGAGCTGCAACGTTTGCTGAAAATGAAGATACTAAGATATTATGGCATTCTCTTATTCAATGTGAGCACTTTATTCAGAACCGAAGACCAAAAATTTTAGTTGTTGGGAAGCGGAAAAAGGAATATAAGATCATCAACATAGGCGCTCCGAATGATGTGAGAACAGGGGGTATAAAGAGCAGGTTCAGATAGAAATATATCAAGACCTAAGGCAAGAGTTTCTAACCCTTGTGTTTTTACTTTGCCTAAGAAAAACCTCAATCAAATAATGCTGAGCATACTTTTCTTAAATGGATTGAAGGAAACAGGGAAAGTGGTAAAATAGATAATATGGATGCTAATAAACTAGCAAATGTTAATAGATACATAAAGAGGGCGAAAAAAATATGTGATGCTGAAATAAGGGAAATGAAAGAACAAGTGCAAAATTACACTAAGATGAGTGTTGATAATGAAGTTGGTGTAGGTCAAGTAGATAATGACAACGAAGGAGGAGAGCCAAGTGATGTTGAGGTTGTGGGTGAAAAACTAAGGACGTAGAAGAGAATGCTGAAGATGTGATGCTAAATAAGGAAGCTGATTGGTATGGAACTGTGGCTAACGAAGAAGATATCCTAGATATGAAGAATGCTATTATTGAGAAACTGTAAAGTGAAGTATACTCCCATGTCTGAAAGTGAGCCTTTATCAAAACTGAGACATACACACAGATATAAGACCATTTTTTAAATAGAAAACGCCGCTGCCAATCGATTATGTAATGAAATAGATCCTGACCTCACTGAACTTAATCAACTAACTTATGCAACAAAGAAAGTCTTTCAAGAAAAATGTGGGCTTAAGACAAAAAGAAAGAGGAATAATACCGGGAAAAGCAGTAAGCCAAAATGGAAAATGAAGATAGAAAAGAAAATAGAAAGCTTTAGGAGAGATATCTCTCTGTTGGAGAAATTGCAAAGTGATAGAGAAATAAGATCCAGGAAAGTACTGAGAAAGTATGAAATTGAATACAAGGAACAAATCCCCAGCATAAAGGAAGAGTTAAAACAAAAACTTCAAGTCAAGGCACAAAGATTATGTAGATTCGTTAAACGTAACATATTTTTCAGACAGAATAAGATATTTGAAACAGATGCTAAGAAATTCTACCGCGAAATTGGCAAAGATATTATATATGTAGAAGTACCATCAGAAGATAGAATTAGAGAATTTTGAAGTCAATTTGGGGTCAAGAAGAACAAACATCTTTCCTGTTGAGCAAAAGGGTCGTCGCAAGGGCTCCTATGGGTGTAAATACCAATTTCTTATTAATAAAATGCTTCTAGAGAAAGCCCACCGAAACCAAAAAAACTTAAGTACAGCCTGGGTTGACCACAAGAAGGCTTTCGATAGTGTTTCAATACTGAGAACTTTAGAAATATACAAAGCGTCACCAGTACTTATTAACTTTCTGAGAACTAGTATGATTTTATAGGAAACAAATCCTGATCTCAGTCGCAAGCACGGAACACTCCAACTTGCATGAAAGTTAAATGTGGCATCTTTCAAGGTGGCTCCCTTTCTCCTCTTCTTTTCTGCCTGGCACTCATTCCTGCTGAATGATACAAGCTATGGATATAAGATTAACGATAGAAAAATAAACAACCCATTTTACATAGACGACTTAAAATTGCATGCTCATAATGATTGTAAACTTGAAGGCTTATTGAAAAGTGTCAAGTTGTTCAGATCACATTGGAATGGGTTTAGGCTACTATGAAGGAAAAAACTAGAAAAGAGTGTTTGTGAAGGGTGAGATCAATTATGAAAACGGAACTAAAGTTCAAGAACCGGATTACTGCGATCAATACATTAGCAATACCAGTTGTTGATGATGAAATGATGATGATTATTAATACAACTATTCTTCTTCTTCTTATTATTATTATCATCATTATTAGCTGTTGAGCGGTGGCGTGCAGAGGTCTCTTTACATTGCTCTCGTTAAATTACAAATCTTTTGCTGAGTTTTTAGATATACCAATTACAATTTTTTTATTAATCGACTCAACATCGCACAAGGACTTTATTGGGAAATGTTTCAGTTGAGTTTTCGATGTTTTTTGGCATTATTTGTGGAAAGGACATGTCTGGAGATGTAAAAGGGCGGCTACTGGAAAACATTTATAATCCAAATAGAGAAATCAATATGTCATTGATAAGGGGAAACAACAATGACAGATATACCGCTAATGTGACAACTGGTGTTAAATGTTTATGCGGCAAAGTGTGTAAAGGATTGAAAGGCTTTAGAATTCATCAACTGAAGTCTAGAGTAATTAGAGGCTTTGAGAATGACATTTTCGAGCCAATACCTGAAGACATTTAAAAAAATAGTGAATGAACAACATTATTGTCAAGTGGAGAAAAGCTTGAAATCAAGGAAGGGATACGTCTTCCAAGGTCAAGTGAACAGTGGCAAATTGCCAACAGCTATTTTTAATCTATTTTTGCATCTGTTCCGTTTAAAACCTTCGACTTTTGAACTGTTGAAAGATACATGCAGAACTGTAAATAAGAACTTGGAAGATGAGCTCCAAAGTAAGTATCAAGATCACAAAGTAAACAATTTTGACAGGATTTGTAATCACCTTTTAAAAGTAACGCTTCAGTAATTGAAATCAAATACGTTTCCCATTTGCTTCTCCAAAATCTGACTTCTTCCCATAACAATCACACTGTATGTAACCACGATAACCTCATCCTCAAAGCGTGTGCTGCAAAAGAACTCTACAATACTTCCAACCTTCTCTAAAGTCTGTTGCACCAAAACATTTTCAAAAATTCTTACATCGACAATTCCTAATAAACACTTTACAATTCCATCATGGATACCGTCTTTTAAAGAACCTGCACACCCTTTTAAAATTGATCCATTATCATATGAAAATATCACATCAATTAATCGTCATCGGAAGTCAATTGCCCCACCATACCACCAGATGAAATTTCTATAATTTGCTTTAAACGATGTCCCTATCTATGATCTTTCCTTACAGAAATAATAAAAACCATATCCTCCTGAATGAAAAAAGGCTGGCACGATTTTAATACACAGGAAGGGTAACACCGATTACCCTTCTAACTTTCGGCCAATTTCCCTTGAAACCATTAAATGTTTTTACATCCTATTTGAATACCTTGAATACCTGAGGGATAATAGCTTCGTTGAACATTACATTCCAATATGCTTCACTCCGGTACGCTAGAACCCACTCCAATGATGGCTGGCACAGGTGATAAACAAGGTTCACGCAAACCAAGGCTCCCTAGTCATTACTCTTTAGACCTTTTGGTGAAGTTCACCATAACTTAATAGCATCTGTTCTAGATCTGACAAAAGTAAGTCTTTAATCACCAGTCTTCACACTAAATTTACAACATTAGTTTCATTTTACAACTGAATCCATAACAGTTCGTCGCGCGCGTTTGCAAGGCGATTGCCTCAGTCCACTACTCTTTGACATTTGTTTTAACACATTCATTCAATATGTTAGGGCTAAAATATACGAACAACTTGGTTTTTCACCTCACTTTAAGAACGACCCATGTTCAATCCCGGACACTAGTTTCAGTTCGCAGATGACGCTGAGGTCATTACAAGTGAGAAAAGAGAAAACTAGCTTCTTTTAAACTGTTTTACTTGATGGTGTCAATGGGCCAACATGATAATGCAGGTTGATAATGTGCCACGTTCGATATAAAAAAATTCACAACAAAATCTCTTCAAGTTCAACGCAAGGCCCTTATTAATAATGAAACTCTACCTTCTGTAGCCATGGGAGATCCCTTTAAGTATCTCGGACGTTACTATGACTTTGAAATGACCAATCAATCTCGGTCAATCCCACAAATCTCGACTAACTGGTCGCTAAATTCATATCCCAGAGGCTTGACCTGCCTACAAGTGCCACTCATAGCTCCATTATTCTTTCCAAAATTCAATTTGGACTCAATTTGCAGCTACCTACCACAAAACTTTTACAGTGCCAAACTGTCACCCGTAACGCTCTAAGTTGTCGCCAAATGATAATATCAGATCATTGTGGAAAAACACAAGCAATATTACCAATACACAACATGATATTTATGAAAATACAAAAGACGTTGTGAAAGGTGTGCAGACAGAACACAAGGAGCGTTTACAAAGTCATCGTACTACTTAAGGTACCATTTTTTCATTTCTGTTTGACAACACAACTTCAAAATACAAAACATTGCTGTCTGAAGTTCAAAGTAAGCTGCCCCAAAAAACCTTCAACTTTACCATTCGTTATTTGAATAACACGCTTGCAACTCACAAAAGTCTATCCAAATGGACCCTCAGTCTATCTTCTTCTTGTTCTTCCTGCTTTGAACCAGAAACTCTTCTTCATGTTGTCGTCGGCTGCAGAACGTACCTTCAGGAAGGTCGTTATACTTGGTGACACAACTCAGTATTATAGTTTTTAGCAGCTCTCAACTCTCTTGAAGGCTGTTCAATATACGCCGATATCTGTCGATTCTTATCGCCATGAATTATAACTGGAGATGCCTTTTCTAAGCACAACCTATTGCATATTACGTATGCGTAATAAAGAATGAAAAAATCCAGAACTTTTAAGCTGGTGAAAACTGATACAGATGTCTCAAGTAATGTGCCTGACTCTAAGGGAAGATGACAAAATGTTAATGTTCTATGTAGAATCGGAAACCGTATTTTTGAAATGTTATTACAACCTTTTTATGAGTTCATGTCACACCAAATAATTTTTGGTGGACCTTTCTTGAAGTTCCAGGGACAACGAACCTCCTTAGAATTCCAAGACTTTCCTTATGATCCTGGCTGTGTTCAACAACGTGGTGGTCTGCATGGCTTCAATCTTCGTTCGGATTTCGATTTGGTTTAATCTATTTTTCAATGACTTTGGAACTGTTCCCAAATCCCCAATAACTATTGGAATAACAGTTACTTTCTTATTCCATAGAACTTCTAGTTCTCTTGCCAAATCTTGATATTTCTCTCTTTTTCTCTTTCTTCCATTTCACCTATGTGATCCCCAGGTATTGCAAAATCTGATATGTATTGTTTTCTTTGTCAACAATTATAAGGTCAGCCCTTCTAGATTCTTTATGATAGCAACTGGCTTTTTGTTTTCAAGGACAGATTCTGGTTTATGTTCATACCATTTATCATCATGTTTGAAACCTAGCTGCTTGCATAATTCCCATGATAATAAATATTATGAAAAAACATGCCTTACAATATTTGTATACTTCAATCCTTTGAATATTCCTGGATCTAAGCTATGATCCTGAGGCTGGATCGAGTTCTTCTTAGTACACGTGCAGTTCCAAGAAGGACCGTTTTCTGCATTTCCAAGAAGGACCGTTTTCCGCAGTTCCTCGATTCAAATATTACCAGTAATTTGTTCAATGTATAGATTTATTCCTTTTCCAACAAGAGCTCCTATTACAACTGGGATGATAGTCGCTTTAGTTCTCCATATTTTGCTGATTTATTATTATTATTATTATTATTGTTATTAATACATGATTTAGCACCATTGGAAAAATACAGGAATGAGTTTATATTAGGCTTAAATTAGAATATAACAATTAATACTTTTGAGTATTGCTTCCTGTTAAAAAGTTATCAAGTTTAAAATGTTCTTTTAGTATTGTCAAATTTTCTTTAGAATTTTTTTTTCTGTGTTGAACATCAAAACATCAAACTTTTTTCAGTTCCCCCGAATTTCGCCAAATCGCATCGTCCATTTTTTTGTCATATAGATTTCCTAAATATAATCTTTGTTAATAAGAAAGAGTCTGAAAGAAAGATATACCAAAGAGTGTTATTGATTTTGGTGTGATGCAGTTGTTTTGACAAGAAAAATAAACTTCGGATTTGAAATAATACTTAAAGCTGAGAAATGATGTTTATTTGTGAGGTGGGGACTGGGTCATTAGAGGGAATCCTTTTGTAGTTTGGGAGAGGCAGAGTACTCGGATGTTTGGGCTTTAAATCAATGAGGGGTTTTAAATCTCTTCCGATTCCTGACAATACACTTGTGTAATTAAAGTTAAACCATTCGTGCCATGTTGGTCACATTATGTAAGTTGTTTATTTAAAATCATGCAATGTCGTGATATTTTGAGATCGAGACATGTCTATAGTCACGGATAGTTTAGCGATTAGTTGATATGTCTATGACAGATTAATTTTAAGTTTCTAAGCCAATTGGGATATTTGGCTTCTCTACTATTGTAGCAATTAGTATTTCTAACCCTCAGAATAACAGACCATTTTTGAGCTCTTTAACGACCAACGACACCAACTGAGAAAACTTTTTCGCTTGCTCTGTACAATTCAAGCCACTCAGGTGGTCAAAAAGAAAATGCTCTTTTCGTATTTTTTTGTACGGATCGCAATAACAAGTTAAGAAGCAAGCGAGTTAAAGAAAAAAACAAACAAACAAGACAGAACAAAAACCCACGAAGTCTTATAAAGGTCATGACAGCCTCTCAATTTTTATAACAAATATCTTCTTTTTTTTCAAAAATAAGATAGTTGTTTATGTTTATTCTTTTCAGTCTATATGCAGTAAAGAAAGTAACCATACAAAGCCACTACCACTACTACTACTACTACTACTACTACTACTACTACTACTACCACAACCACTATCACTGATACTATTGCTAGAACTATTACTAATATTGACATTAATGCTATTATTATTCTAATTCTCATTATTCTATTATTATTATCATCATCATCATCATTATTATTATCATTATTATTAATATTATTTCTATTATTATTATCATTACTATTATTATTATTATTATTATTATTATTATTATTATTATTATTATTATTATTGTTATTATTATCATTATTTGAAGATTTATACAGAATATCTCTTCAAATTTCCTAAAAGCATAGTAATTTCTATTTGTCACCGTGTCGTTATTCTTCCAAGAATGAATTTAAATTTAACAGAACAGAAGAATAAAATCGAAAAATATAACTGGAAGAAATGTATTGATACGATAGAAGCAGAGAAATACGTTCTTGGGATGTAGGTAAATTGGAAAATATTGAGCAAGACAAATCCACTGAAAGCAAAGTTGATTTTAAAAAAATAATAAATTCGTTAAGATATCTAAAACTTAAAAATATTATTTGATAAAAGTAGATTGAAGTATACATATGTAGGTACCTACCTAAAAATTTTAAAAGGCCTATAATCTTAAAAGTTCTTTTTCTTTTAGCTCAGTAGTAATATCCTTGCATCATCACAATAGAAAACTTCTGCT
>RDPX01000284.1:582296-629102 GCA_003991215.1 Morbakka virulenta | reverse complement strand
AGCTTTCCAAGTTTCACTGCTTATCCACTCTTTATGCTCCTTCCTTTTCCTACCCAGGATCTTTTCAGCTGTCTCCGTGTAGATTGCGGTAAAATTTTTCCATTCTTTTTGTATGCTTGCCTCTTCCATGGTTGTTTCCATGCTCTCTTCCAGTGCTTCAAACCTATTGTTTAACTCCACTGTGAATTGCTTTTGGATTTCTTTTTGTTTCAAAAGTACAGTGTTGAATGTTGCCCTTCTGCTGGTGTTCTCGAGTTTGTGTCTTGAAAGCCTTAGCTTCACTTTGCCGACCACAAGGTTATGTTCAGTTCCAGCATCTGCACCCCTCATGGCTTGTACATTAGCGAGAGACCTCCTGTATCTGCCATTGATGATGAAGTGATCAATTTGGTTTTTGTCTCTGTTGTTTGGTGAGGTCCATGTGTATTTGTGAATGTTTTTGTGTTTGTAGCATGTGCCTCCAATCACAAGATCATTTTCTTCGCATAACTCAATAAGTCTTTCACCATTCTCATTCATGACACCAAAGCCTTCTTTCCCTAAAACTTTCTCGTGGCTTTTGTTGTTACGACCCACTTTGGCATTTTCGTCTCCCATAACGATCAGCATGTCATGCTTCGGTGTTGACTCAATCTCTTTCTGTAGTTGTTCGTATAAATCATCCTTCTCCTCTTCATCTGCATCGTTTGTGGGGCTAATGAATAAATAAGTTGGTGGAAAACAATATGTTCTCTTCATCATATGTTCTTTTTTCTTTCAGCAAAATCGAAACGGAATTCAAAGGCAAAACAAATTCCTCACTGGAAGAAAAATTTCTTTCCTTATTTGGGAGGACAAAAATCCCCTAATATGTCATTAAAAATTTGAACGAGAGGTGTAGTAACTTAACAAGAAACAAATGGACATCTTACTTATAAGAATGTGTTCCAAGCTTCATAAATAGTTGCAATAAATAGACATTGAATTGGCAAAAAGGCTGTACTGCATAATGCAAATGCTATTTGGAATAAACGAACATATCTCTTTCTTAGAACTTCTTATATAGAAAGGACTATTCTTTGACTACGATAAAAGACTGTTACAAATTTTGATACAAAGTTCCTATTGATACGCTCTCTGATGATCCTTATCTCTTAATACCTAGGACAAGACGTGTATGGCCTTCAAGTGCAAGTTTGACAGCTATGAGAGCAGCACATGCTATAATTGCCTTTATGTCAGCTAGTTTTGCTTTTGTTCAGGTGCTGTACTATAAATTTTTTCTGAACTAATTGTACTGTTTCAGAATGGATATAATTTTGAGATTATGTGAGTAAAAATATTCCCAGTTCGGGTACAGCATTTTAGTCAACAGAGAAAACATAGTGGTTTTTCTCTGCGTTATTCTTGAGGAATCTGACAAATTCGCAACGTTACCATCAGACTATCATCTTGATGGGAATTTTGGAGAGACTGCAGCTCCTCTTAAGGAATACTCGTCTTTCTCATATTCCACAGATCATTCTCAGGGTTCTTATATTTAATCTATTGATACAATTGCCTCTAGAAAAGTTGATTATTTACCTCGCTCGTACCATACACCAGAAGCCATTTTGTATCTCTATAAATCTACGATCTTTCCTTGAAATGAGTGTTGCTGTCATATTTGGAATGGTGCTTCTTCATCCCATCTTGATGCTCTTGACCGAGTTCAGAGAATTGTTTGTAACTTTACAGGTCCAAATCTTGCTGCTACTCGTCTACCTTTGTCTCATAGATGAAATAAGTCCGTTCTTACTTTCTTCTAAAGCAGTTTTTAAGAGACGTGTTCTGATGAGCTTTCCTTGCTGGCACCAAGTCGGTTTGTTGCGTTCCGTTTCTTTCAACGTTTTTATGCCTATGCAGTTGTTGCCATCCTTTACATTAAACCTGTTGCTGAATGTAGTTTATCTTTGGGTGCCAAGGTTTCGAAATTCTTTTGGCTTCTGCATTCTTTTGTCTGGCATATGAATTGAATATTTTTTTATCCTAAGACCAATCTTTATTGACTTGTTAACTCTTATCAACTGTAAATATATTTATTTAAAATATATCAATACATTTTTCTCCTTTTCCTTCACAGCTCCATACTTTAATGGTCTTTTGCCTTGTGTGACTTTCAACCTATAAAAATATAAACATAAAAGTGTTACATAAAAGCTTTTTTGGATAGCAAATTTAATGTACAGAAGTCCTTCTCAATAACGGTCTCTCTATATAACGGTATCCTTCCAGTAACTTACGGTTTTCTGTGCCCACAACTAATTTCGCATAAAATGTAAAGAAACTGTCCCTCCTAAAAGCGGTTGCCACCAGTAACCCGAATAACAAACAACCTTTCCCCTATCTGATTTTCGTCGCATATAACGGCTGCAGAAAATGGCCTTTTGCATTTAAAGGCTGTCCTTATTTGCACGTTAAGCTCAGTGGTTATAGAAATACCATTGTCCCAATGAAATTGTATCGATCAGTATTGGCAACTGTGTTTTAGTGTCGATAGTCAAACAATCAAATTAAATCAATATTAAACTAGCAAATCTAGAGGACCGTTTCTACCGTCTCGTAGTAAATAGAACTGTTATTCTTTCAAGTTCAGTTTAATACCGCTTTGATATTTGTCAGTACATTATATTTGCATTCAGTGTGTGTATGCTAGCGTATACCTTTGTTGTTAGCACTATATATAGTCCTACAAAGTACAATTATAAGCAGATAAAACACAAGTTAAGAAAAAAATGCCCCTCCCCTATGAGGTTTCCTTCCCAATAGGGATAACTTACTTCCTCCCACAAGGGTTTTTTAATTTGGGGTGGGTTGGACCACTTTTTCTTCTTGATTTCAGTTCTGAGACTGGGAACTAGGCTGATGTGCTGTTAAGGACATGTTTATCGCAACAGAAACATGGCGGATTGTCAAAACTTAAATTGTGTTTACATGTGGAGTAGTATTGTGTAGTTTAATTTTTAACAGGAATAAGAACACGAAAAGAAGATAAATAAATTGATTGTTTACAGTTGTAGATTGCTCATGAAAATGATAAATACAAGGCTTACTAATAAGCCTTCAAGAAAGGAAAGGCCCAGATCGGCCGGTGAGTTTCTTGGTGGAATTTAGAAATTTAGTATGACCATTTCTTACTAATATAGACAAGCTAACTTTTGTCCTAGCTTGGAGTTTTATACCATGACTATTATTTCTTTTGAGATCCATTGTCTGGTATGCATTTTGTATAAAACCATCTTAATATTACGCCAAAGGGCTTATTACCTAGGCCATAACATTTACGTTTAACTGTTGAGTTTAGCTTTCATGTTAACTAGGTAATCTTATTTTCGAATTCGGTTTAAACCAGCTCTATAATAGTCTTGGGTAATAGTCTTAAAATATTTGGATTTTTATTTGTGAACATCGACGCCAAGTCCAGAACTTCCATCATGGCGGTTTATTTCAAAATAGAGCAGTGAACAACCAACATGTACTTGGTGAAGTGATTATATTGCCATGAAATGATCCATATGAATTTACATCGATAGAGTTGATAGGCACAAAGTTGCAGTTTCAATGTGTATTTCAGAACCGACGCTGATGACTCATGTTCTAGTTATTATAACTACGAGTGGTTCTACACAGGAAAAAGAGAGCTCGATTTACTGATAAAGGAAGCTTACATCCGAGGCTATAAGATCTGAATCTCTGTGGTTAAATTCCTATTCCAGCACCACAAAAAGGCCCTATGTAAATAAATATAAGCACTCACTGTATATATATTTTGAAAACTGATTTGGATTCATTATAGAAATACACAGACTACTGCATAAGATACAGTCATGGTTTCTGCTTTAAACCGCTTAGCAAAGAAAGATGTTTACTAAAATGGCCGGATGTTCGATGTGATATGTGTTAACTTTCTATTACATATTTTATTGGGATGACAGTTACTGGCTTTGCTTATACTTATAGCTTCAGTTTAAAGAAAGAGTCAATTTTAGCGTTTAATATTTTCAGTGGATTCCCGGATAAAAACTGTGATTCAATTGTAGTATTTAAGTTGTAGCATTGACCCACAATAAGAACAATGGAGTGCTGAATTCTTCCCTAAACCAGAGTGTACTCTCACCTCACCCATACCATCGCCAAACAACCCATGCAGTATTGTAGCACTGTTTGCCCACTCATGTCGTCCATTCTCCACTGAATTGGATCCGCCTCTCCAAAATTCAGCTTTGACACTCATCACCATACTTTTGTCTTTTGACGTAGAACTGAACCCTGGCCCTAATACTACTATATGCCTCTATGGATTCTGTCACCAGGAAGTCACAGGAACGGTAAACGAGTCTGTTACAACTCCTGCAACATATAGTTCCACCACTTCTGTGTGGATGTAAGTTCAGTAGAATACAATGCCATCAGTTGACCCACCATAGCCTGGCTTTGCCCCAGGTGTAAGAGCATAAATTGTGACAGTTTCACCTCCCACAGCTACTAAAATCGACTGCACCAACCGCTTCATCCCCCTTCAAGATATGTTCTATGTAGACTCCATCCTGTCATCAGAACTCTTTTCCCCTCCTCATGCCAGCAGCCCAAAGCCCTCTAGCCACCACTCTTCCTCAACTCCCACTCAACTCCACAACACAAGCCTAACCCCAGAACTGTCAGCTCATCAGTCTTCAGTTTGCCCAAGAAAACCAACCTGAGACTCAGGAACATCAATTGTCAGTGTGCCATCTCCAAGAAGCACGAACTTGCAGCAGCACTACAGTACACCAAGCCTGACATTGTTTGTGGCACATCATTCTGGCTGTAAGGAATACGAATTAGGAAGAACCCATCCCCTGACAACAAAAGGAACTATGAAGTTTTCGCAGACTGGTACAACATGTTCCATCATGACTGCAAGTCANATGGATTCTGTCACCAGGAAGTCACAGGAACGGTAAACGAGTCTGTTACAACTCCTGCAACATATAGTTCCACCACTTCTGTGTGGATGTAAGTTCAGTAGAATACAATGCCATCAGTTGACCCACCATAGCCTGGCTTTGCCCCAGATGTAAGAGGATAAACTGTGACAGCTTCTGCTTCCACAGCTACAAAAATCGACTGCACCAACCGCTTCATCCCCCTTCAAGATATGTCCTATGTAGACTCCATCCTGTCATCAGAACCCTTTTCCCCTCCTCATGCCAGCAGCCCCAAGCCCTCTAGCCACCACTCTTCCTCAACTCCCACTCAACACTCAACTCCACAACACAAGCCTAACCCCAGAACTGTCAGCTCATCAGTCTTCAGTTTGCTCAAGAAAACCAACCTGAGACTCAGGAACATCAATTGTCAGTGTGCCACCTCCAAGAAGCACGAACTTGCAGCAGCGCTACAGTACGCCAAGCCTGACATGGTTTGTGGCACATCATTCTGGCTGTAAGGAATACAAATTAGGAAGAACCCATCCCCTGACAACAAAAGGAACAGTTTTTGCAGACTGGTACGACATGTTCCATCATGACTGCAAGTCAAGATCTGGAGGAGGAGTTTTCATTATGGTGCACAAGTCCCTCACTGGTGTGGAAAAGCCTAAGTTTGTCACAAACTGTGAGCTGGTTTGGGTAAATGTCACAGTGAAAAACCACAAGGACCTCTATGTTGGCACCTTCTATGTGGCCAAAAGGAATAAGCATGACCTCAATGAATTCCAGAAGTCCTTGAACAAGCTAACAGCAAATGGCAAGAGAGAGGGAGAGGTCATCCTTGCTGGCAACTTTAATTGCTCTGACATAGGTTGGACCACCCACACTGTCCAGACAGGAAAAGGCACTGACATCCTGCAGTCCCTGGTCAACATCTCAGCCTCACTCGTGACCCAAATCCAATTCACCTCCACCCATGACCCAAATACCTTTGACCTGGTGTTCACCTCCAACTCTACCCTTGCCAACTCATCCATCAGCATTCCCAGCATATCAGACCATAACACTGTGATAGCTGATTTCAACACCAAGCCCAAGATCTCCAGACAACAGACCAGAAAGTGCTACAAATTTGCCAAGACAAACTGGGATGAAATGAAGTCAGACCTACATGAAGCAGCCAAGGCTGTGATGGCAGAACACAAGGCAGGAGCAGACATCAACACCTTATGGTCAACATTTGAGAGCCACCTGCAAGCCTCCATCAACAAGAAGAATGCTGAAGGAGTCACCCTTCTCCTTGCCCTGGCTGACCACATCCCTGAAGAGAATGCTGAAGGGGAAGAGACTGTTCCCCTGTTTCAGCAAATCAAGTCTTCCAATAACTGGTGCCCTTCTGTCACTTTTAGAAACACTGCTCACAAGAACATCGCCAAGCAGAATTGCATCATATCAATGTTGCCATCCAGAAAGGTATTGACCACAATGACACAAAACCTATTTGGCACTTCATCAAAGCCAGGAAGCAGTATAGCACAAGGGTAGCTCCACTCAAGGGTAGGGGCCAAATGCAAAGCGATAGCCAGTTCAAAGCGAACATTCACTTGAGACAATTTAAGTCACTCTTCACCAAGCTCACCACCCAACCTCCTCCTCATATGAAACCACCACTACCACCCATTCAGCCTATAACCATCTCCACCCCTGGCATTGCCAAACGTTTGAACCATCTGAAGCCAAACAAAGCTTCTGGCCCAGACAACATACCAAACATCGTATTGAAAACAGTTGCAGACAACATTGCCCCAACCCTACCTCTCATCTTCCAAGTATCTCTGGGCTCCAGCTGCCTCCCCTAAGGCTGACTTAAAGTAAATGTGTCCTGTGCCTTCAAGAAAGGAAACTGTCACCACCCAGAGAACTACTGCCCAATCTCCCTTACTTCTGTATGCTTTAATATCCCAGAACACATCTGCCACTACATCATGCAACATCTTGACCAACATCAACCAAGGCTTCTATTCTGGCTTCTCTACAGAAACCAGCTGCTTACCACAACAACTGACCTCCTGAAGTCTTTTAACCAGGGTAGACAAGTTGACATGGTGATAGTAGACTTCTTCTAAGCAGTTAACGCTGTCCCTTACAACAGTCTACTCCACAAATTGGCAGGCTGTGGCATCAGTGGCCCCCTACACTCATGGCTACAATGTTTCCTGATGGAACAAACCATGAAAATCGTTGTAGAAGGCACATTGTCAGAGTCTATGACTGTTGACTCTGGAGCCCCTCAAGGTACAGTGTTGGGCCCTCTTCTGTTTCTCTGTCACATCAATGATCCCCCAGAAGCAGTAAAATCCCAAGTCGGACTCTGCCTATGACTACCTCATGTACAGGAAGATCAAGGACTTCAGTGACCACCACACCCTACAAGTGGACTTGAAGAGCCTAGAAGCCTGGGCAGAGAGATAGGGGATGCACTTTAATGGAAAAAAAAAAGAAGTTACATCATGTCCTTGGCACATACCCAAACCTCTCACTTTATGTACTCCCTGGAAAACACCATCCTACAGAAGGTCACCTTGAACCCCTACCTTGGCATCCTTTTCTCTGACAATCTGACCTGGTCTAACCACATAAACAACATCACCAGGAAGGCAAACTGCAAACTTGGCTTCCTCCACAAGAACCGTAGGCATTGTCCCACTGCATACAAATGCAATGCCTTCCTGGCCTTTCTCCACCCCCTTCTTGAGTATGGACCCACCATCTGGAACCCCCACCTCAAGCAAGACATTGACAAGATAGAGCAAGTCCAAAGAACTGCAGTATAACTCTGCCTTACCCTATTTTACAAGGTGGTTGAGGGGCTGGTGCAAGCACTGCCTCCTGACCAATTTCCAACACTACAGAAGGCCAGTTGCAGAATTAGAATGAGGGCATCAGCAGACTTTGTCACCACCAACCACATCTACAACTACATCAGGAACAACAGCAAGTGCTTTATAGTGCCAAGATGTAACACCAAACAACATAAACACTCCTTCTTTCCTCATACCATAGTGGCCTGGAACTATTTGAATGACAACACTGTCAATGCCACTTCAGTTGGTAGTTTTAAGTGGACCTTGGCAAGTGCCAAGCACTGATAGCTCAATACACCATGCACCACAACCCCATTGCATCAATGCCAGATTTGTGGATGCAGCAATGTATGTGACATATTGTTACATATATTGCTTACCGTCAAATACTTATGTAGCATGATATATTATGTGGAGTATTGTTGATGCTATGGTACAGACTCAGAAGACAAGTGTAGGTAGTAAATTAGGCAAGTAGATGGAGGTCAAAATATATTAAGTTTGTTAATTTTAAATATGTAGCTCAATGAATCAGCTCAGGAAACTGCAACATATTTATTTTTGTTAAATTGTTACTTGGTGCTTTGAGGTAAAAAATGGACTGCCCATACAAGCAAAAAAAATGTTCAGTAAATAAAAT
Source organism: Morbakka virulenta (assembly GCA_003991215.1). Lineage (NCBI taxonomy): Eukaryota > Metazoa > Cnidaria > Cubozoa > Carybdeida > Carukiidae > Morbakka > Morbakka virulenta. The sequence continues at coordinate 620,670 of RDPX01000284.1, read as the reverse complement.
TAATTACTTTTTGTCACATTGCAAAAATATTTAATGGTATGTTTGTGTTTAAATAATGCAAAAGTGATGAATTAAGTCATGTTTTAGCACTTTTAAATTGTTTCACACACAAAAAAAGAAATCCTTGTTGAAAGAAGCACCACTTAAAATCCTATGTATTTGTTCTTATTTCATTTGCAGAGAAAGGCATCAAAGGTGCCAGGAAGTCTCGAGATGCAGGTACACCAGAGAAAAATGGGTCTCCAGTAGTATTTGCACAAGATGAATCAGAAGCTGAATCACCAGCAGCAATACTTCAAATTCCCACTGATTATGATACACAACAGTTTATAATAAATGAGGATGATATGAAACATGTGGGTAAAGTTTGAGGCTCATTTTTAGCATTTTGAAATTTTATGTGATTTGATAAAGATGCTTCTGGTTTTTGCTTAACTAAAGAGCCAGTAGGAAACAGTTGTATAAATTATAAGATGCTGGATTATCTTGTAGACAAATTTAAGAAATCTCTTATGTCATTAATAGTTTGTTGAGCATGGTCCTTCATATGATAAATGTTCTGGTCCCACAGGGGCATTGACCCCTGTGGTACCATAACATGCTTTATAATTTTGCCAAAGTGCAGTGTGACTTAGTAGCATTAAATTTCCTCAATGCATATGAAGCGCTCTGGATGCTTAGTAAATATTCTTGCAATGGTTACTTGTTGATGCTATTGATCATTTAAATAGGCTCAAAATTACCAGGATTTCCATTGAATTTTATGATTTGAAGGAGATGATCATAGTTTTCTGCAAATATTGACCCATGGAAGCCACACATACTATGCCATATTGCTGGAACATATGCACAGTTAAGAGTAAGTACACATCTGGGTTCTCCAAAAAAAAAGGAATAGGAATGTTATTATAGGAATTAATTTTGTCTTTTGAGGGAAACAGCCATAAACAGGATTCCTCTTTCTTGGGTGGACAGTTCTGTGGGAACTTATTCTAATACTGGCATCAGAATTAACTAGGCAAGACTGTTATTTACTACAACTTACACTCAAAAACCTTTCTTATCAGTAAGGTCAACTAATAGCTCAGGTTTAAGTAATGAAGTAATATAAGAAATAATAGCTCAGGCTTAAGTAATGAAGTTGATGCCTTGAGTCAAAATAACTTGGTGTTGTAACCCTTTTCATCAGTGTCCATTTCAGGCCTGCTGCTGTCATCAACATCATCTCATTAAATCTGATTCATTGCTTTTCCCTTTACAGCACACTTTTACAAAGTGGCCAACTTTTCCACACTTCAAACCCCTCACTAATCAGCCATGCAGCATCCCTTGTACTTAAAGTATAATCATGGTTGCTGCTAACATGGGTGGCAGTAACTATATGGTCACATATTGCAGTTTCCTTAGCTGCACAGTCATTATTGGTGCATTTCCGCTGGCAGTACTTTGCAGTACTTTCAACTTGATTGTGAAATCCTGTAAATGTTTCTTGTGCTCCTTTTTTCAGTGCNAACCCTTTTCATCAGTGTCCATTTCGGGCCTGCTGCTGTCATCAACATCTCATTAAATCTGATTCATTGCTTTTCCCTTTACAGCACACTTTTACAAAGTGGCCAACTTTTCCACACTTCAAACCCCTCACTAATCAGCCATGCAGCATCCCTTGTACTTAAAGTATAATCATGGTTGCTGCTAATAACTATATGGTCACATATTGCAGTTTCCTTAGCTGTACAGTCATTATTGGTGCATTTCCGCTGGCAGTACTTTGCAGCTTTTTCAACTTGATTGTGAAATCCTGTAAATGTTTCTTGTGCTCCTTTTTTCAGTGCTTGTAAGTAATAATTTGAGGACTTACACCAGTGATTAAGGGCCTTTCTGGATGGCAGTCTCTGCTCACAACCTGTACACTCAGCCATCATGGAAATGGAACACAAGCAGATAAGGAACTTTCACATACTTTGGAAAATCAATTTGTACTCATCAGGTTACAACTTACCCATAGACTGCCCAGGGCTAGGCAAACAGAATTATGGTACAGAATTACATTCCCAGACCTTTGCCACCATCAAGCCAGAAATATTGCTAGCTCTGCATACTCTCCTTGATATACTTCAAACCACAGGGGATGCCAAGATCATGCTTTCATCTATTCACAGTAGATCCAATAGATCATTTTCTCAAAATTGATTAAAGCTAAACTCTGTACCACTGCCAAGGTCTGTCCCAGCTGTAAAGCAAGTGGTGATCCCTCAACCCATTACCACAACTAGTGCACTAATTTTTCTGAAGCAAACTATCAATTCCTCACCAGAGTGAGAATACCTTGTACAGAAGATGACTCAGCTCCTGTTGACAATTTTCCAGGCATGGATGCTCTCACAGTTAACTTCACATCCCCGTTTCGAAGACTCAACCAATCACCATATGTTATGATGCACTAAAACCTCCATTCTGTTAAACTTTTCTTTGACTCTGGTGCCAAAACTAACATGACTGAAGCACCTACTGCCAACCTGATTGGTGCACCTAGTAAAAGTAGATCTCAGATATCACTGCAAGCTGACAGATGCTCACCTCTTAAAATGTTAGGAGAAAACAAAGTTCACCTAATACCATACAACCAATTATTGAAATTTGATGCTTTATTTGTTGAGAAGTTAGATGTTGACATTCTTGCGGGGGTCATATTTATGTGAACCAATGATATCACACAGCCAATTTCAAGATTACATTTGTTGAATGTTCCACATACAGATACAATATTAGAGACCGACCTTTTGATCATCCATCCACCGTCCAATGTGCTAGTGTCAGGGCCCGCGACACGAATTTTTCATTGGGGGCGGCCGAATCACCTTGGTGGCCAAACTTAGTGATCCTCAAAGGCAGCACCGCAAAAGCAATACCGTAAAAGGCGTATCTTAAAGTGTGAACAAGGAAGAAAAGTGGCAAAAGTCAAATTACACCAATAAATGTTCGTTATCTTTGAAACAAGAAATAACCTATACAAATTAAAAATATTTTAAAAACCTAATACAAAACATATTCAAATAACGTAATCTAGAAAAAAAACTATGAGCGTGGATCATTCTCTGTAAAAGCACCAAATTCGCCTTGCCTGTTAAATCGTCCGTCTCCAAAATAATTTGCGATGTCAACTAAGGGCAGTTCATCAAGAATTTCCTTGTACATATTTAATGCTTGTTTTCCTTATAAGCCCCATGTTCAGGCAGATTCCCAAGGAAGTCCTTAATTCCTCTGCGGTGAGCTCTCCAGTCCTGATCCACTGGTGCACAATGGAGTGAGGGTGATCCCGTAGATATTCCTGATAGGCATCGATCCGCTGCTGTGTGTAAGTATTTGTTTCACATACAATGCGGTCCACAATGTCAGTTGTGAAGAATTGACTTACATAATCAATTGGCTTTGTATCTTGTGGAGGGGGTGTATAGGCCCTGGTACACCAGTAAAAGGGACTCTGAAAGGGCCTGGATCATCTCCCAAGATAGGCATCCAAATCCCATGGACATCTCCTCCAAAATCTTCTTCAGAAAAAGCCCCCTCTTCACTTCCAGAATCTACATGATAAAAAAAATTGTTTTTGTTTTCTTTGTTTGTTTGTAGTTATTTATGTATTTATTGTCATATATAAGCATAATGTTACATATATTTGATATACAGCTTTATTTTTCAGCTTACCAACCTCATCCCCTTGTTTCCACCCTGTACAGAAGCGTTAAAAATTTCTGGTAACAGCAGGTATTTTCTTACAGTAAAAAAAAAGTCCCGATCAAGTAACAACAAAAATAAATGCATATTTACCTTCACTGCTGTCATCAAAATCGCCTTCCGAAAGAAAATCTTCATTGGTATCAGTTGCAAAGTCATCGTCGTTGTTGTGGCTCTCGTTGTCACTCATTTTGAAAGCAAAACTCAGTGAAATCGATCGAAAAACAAGGCAAATGGCAAAACTTGGCTTGGACGATACAGGAAGTGGGGCTAAAAGCTTCTGATTGGTTAAAACTAATCACGTGGGCTGGTCAACTGCGTTTCAGCAGACGATTCAAACTGAGCCACGATCGTGGCCTTTCGTCCTCAACCGGCAAAGCCACGATCGTGGCTCATCGGGGCCAGCAGGTTAAGATCGGAAGAGCACTTGAACCGCTTTCGAGACATCGTTGAGCGCAGCCATGGAGAATGAGCGCTCAGGTGTTGCTGATGTTCCGCCACAGGTAAACACCAACCTAGTGATCGTAAAATTATTACAAATTAGTTGTCGTTGATGCTCGGTTACCAATTGCAAATTTGACACGATGTCATCAAAGTTGCAGGGTGACGATTCTTGAAAGATTGTTGAAAGCAAATCAAGCTCTGATTTCATTGCAAGCGAATCGAAGTCACTAGCATACACTCCTGATACTCGATTTAATTCATTTCGGTAATTTTCTATGGAAATAGCATTAAGAAGAAGCTGCTCCACGTTAGAAAAATTTTGAATAGCCTGGCTGATTGAACCTATCTTTGATGGCGTTGATAATGGCATCTAAAGCTTCGAAATAGATTTGTTTAAAGTAATCAGCAGGTGTTTCTGGATGGAAACCTTTTTTACCACCTTTATATTCTTCCACAAAAGTTAAAATAGAATAATCCACCCGTTTCCTTTTCCTTGGAAGTGATGGCTTTTCAAGTGAATACATCTTGCTCGCAACTTTTTTGACAACTTCGAAAAAAGAAAGGAAATCGTTTATGTTCCTCATTCCCAGCATCGTTTTCATGGTTAGCTCGGACAGATTGATTCCACTAAGTGCTGAATTTTTTTTCGTTTGAAGTTTCTTAGATAAATCTGTCATACCATACAATTTTTGGCTTAAACGTAGACCAAAAAAAGAGAATGATGTCATCTGTTTCTGGCATCCGATAATACGTGATTGTGTCTCCAAGTCTGGTGTCTCTGTTAAACATTCACTCCATAACTTCAGTAAATGTTCGTAATTGTCAATTACTTTTTGAAAGCATGTAATACGCACTGTCCAGCGAGTAGAAGATAATTTATTTAATTTTCCTGGACCGAAATCATTTTCTGGGAACTCACATTCTATGTTCTCGACTATCTTTTCCTATAGTTTCTTCCGTTTTGGAGAATATTTGACGCGGATAAAAATCTTTCCAACTGAACCCATCGTATCCCTGAGAATTTTACAATCATTTGTTAAAAACTTTACGGCGAGACTCAATGAATGGCCTTGACAATGCGTTACAACCGCTTTTGGTTGTTCGCATGACCGTTTTCTTGTAACCCCTGAACATTTCCCTAGGATGTTGCTGGTACCATCATAAGTTTGCCCGCAGCAATCTGACGAGCGCAAATTAAATCTGACCTAAACATCTTTGACAGCATTCGTTATTGTGGAGCTTCGAATGTCATCAAACTGTTCTTATATTGAATGACAGCTGCTTCAGATTTGTAACAGCAGTATATTCGTCAAGAATCAAAGCAAAGTATCGGCATTCCCGTATTTCCTTTATTTTGTGACGCAGCACATGAGATGCCATTATATGCAGGATTTCGCTGTGAATGTCATGATGGGTGTACCTATATCCTGTACTGCCATCCAGGTCCTTTATAATGTTTTCATCTTTTGTTCCAAGTAGGCGTAACAATTGACTTAAATTATCATTTTCGTCATTGCCTTGAAGGGTAGTTCCTTGACGTGACAAGTATCTCAAACACTTGATAACATCCAACAAATATTTGCGTTTGGCTTTCTTGATCTGCACGGTCTTTTTCTCAATCATTTCACCAATGTCCTCGCACTCTGGGATAACTAAATGATAGGAAGCTGCAATACGGTAACAAGCAGTGCCTTTTTAAACGTAAAATAGAAATTGTAAATACCCTTCAATGGTGTGGCCGGCGATTTTCTTGGCAAAGAAACCTAATCTAGGGTTATCAGTCTGCAAATGTCCTGGCGGTATCATTTTTCAGCCGCGGTCATTGGAACGAAATTGAGTGAGGTTCATTCACATCTATGTACCTTGCATCTGATAGAGAGCCCCTCCGGGTTAAATTTCAATTTCCTTTATCTCCCAAAAGATATATCTTCCACATTTCCATCCATACCTTCCAATCTTTGTCAAACAAAAAAAATATGACTTATTGAATAGATTTGTCTCAAAGAGTAGTGTGCGAAAAATTTTCGCACACTACTCTTTTTTCGACCTTTAAACCATCATAACTTTACAAGTACTGAATGAAATTCGATGATCTACCCTACGTTGAAATCGCATGAATCAGCTCTTTCTATTGCAATGAAAATAAAGTTTCAATATTTCAAGCTTCAAGATAAAGTTGTTTAGTTTGAAATTGCTCATTACTCTATTTTCTTCTTGTTCTACTCTGACTTGTTTTTTTGACGACGTGGCTCTTCACTTAGGCTGAATGTTATTTCATTTTCCACATTAGCTTTTTCTTGTTCTCGTACATTACTTTCTTCGTTTTGTCATTTATTACTTCGTTTAAAAATATCTGTCACTCGCTTTGTACTCATTTTTTGTTATTGTTAATATTTTCTGTCATTCAGCGTGCTTCAACTTCTAACTCCAAAATCACAGTGAAATGCAAACACAAACTTTTCCGAAACAACAGCTATTGTTGACGTTCCGTTTAGAACGTTCTATTTAGAACGCCATGGTATTATGCGAATACAATATGAAATGAATTCAATGGAATGAACTCATTAAATAATATTCACAGAATATCAATAGGGTAATGGAATCAATAGAAGATGAAATTGAAAATATTTGCTTGTAAATTATCCTTTTAAAAACTGGATTCAAACATTCATTACGATTAAAAAAATTCATTAGCGACAAAAATATTGGGGGGCATGGCCCTCTCGGCCCCCTCGGTGTCGCGAGCTCTGAGTGTTTACCTTCTTTGATCACCAAATACCAATATTTGGCTTGTTCCTGATGATATTGTCATGTAAGATGTTGCAATCGAACCATTTGTTGATAGCCATAGAGATAATGATACAGTTTGGCCACCACCAAGCATCTTTATCCAAGTTCCTGGATCCATTTGTATCCAAATTTGACAGAAGTACCACAAGTTTTACTTGAAAGCCAATACTTTGCTCAAGCAATTCCTCTTGCATCAGTCAATGACCAACAAAGCAATCCACCTGTAAATGCTACAGTTCCTATTACCTCCAGCTCAGACTTCTGTCTCCAGCAGAATTCCCTTAATCAAAACTCCCAGCTGCCACTAGACATCAGTTCTTGGTTCACGAAGCTCAAAAAAGAGCACAAACCTGTCTTAAGTTCAACAATCAAAGAGTACAATGGATCCGTGTGACCCTTGCAATCAATAGTCAACGTTGGTCCTGTTCACATTGCAAAGGAAGGTTAGCTATATATGCAAGTGATAAACTTGTTGAGCTTCAGTCAAAATTTCGTGAAACTTGAAGCCTCTAGCATCTTTGCAAAACCTGAAGATATGAGTATCACAGCAGAATGTTCAAACACATCATTTCCAATTAAAAACCTTTTGGTGGCTACCGACTCGTGACATACTTTGGAGAAATTGGAGGATGTGAAAAACCACAACCCACCCTGATGCCTGATGTAAATGCTACCCTACAAACAATAAATCAGTGGAATCACTTCGTCAAAACCCACCTTAGCCAGCCATTTTACCAAATCCCTATCTCAAAAATATTATCCAAATATTGCGGGGTTGGTTCTACATTTAAGGATGCTTGCGTCTACACCAGAAGTGCAACAGGGATGCCTGGCTCCGAAACGGCACTGCTGCTAAAACAGCAGATAATATCTGCTGTGGTGGACCTAGTCCAGCTGAAGTGTATTACAATTGAAAACGCATCCTGATGGCCCTTCAGTTATGCAATCTGGTCTTATCACCACCCAAGCGACCTGACACCATAAAGGCTCTTCGACCATTCTTAGGGGCATACAGATTCCTTGCTCGTGTTTTGCCCAGATGTTCATGCTTCCTTGCACAATTGAAGCAATTGTTGCTGGGAAGCAATCTAGCGATACCATCAAATTGACCACATGCAAAAAAGAAACCCTCTGTCAAACCCAATAACACCTATTCGGCAGTTAATTACAAAAGTGGTTGGACCATCTGTGACTTTTGATACATGGTGCAGTTTAGAACCATGGTATTGCCTAGGCCGTCCATATCCATCGAATCAATCAGGTTCACCTTGTCTGCCGTTTACGTATAAAGCTGTAACAGCGTCAAAGCTCCTGATTACCTTGCGAAGTAGAAGCTCTCTCTCTCTCTACATTGCATCAACAATCCATCATTTTAGCCTATGCGTTGTACAGCCTGACAAGCCAACATTTTGACGGACAGCGTGCGTGGGTGTTTCTCCAACAGCACCAGAGTTACCACATTTCTATCCGTTGCCAGCTGCTTTGCAGTCACCATCGAAAATCTTGATGGCTCATCAAACCTCCCACCTGATTTTGGCTCCTGAAATGCTCCAATGTGCCACAATGCCCACTGCCAAATATCCTTCTTTGTTAGTGACTTTCAGCAAGCTACTGTCCTGGGACTCCTTGTTGATGACATCACTTGTGGGAAAGTATGCCTACCATTTACCATCCGTCTTAGTTGGCTAACTACCCAGAAAGAATGTGCTGATTTGCAGAGAGTTCATACCCGCCTATCACTAGGTAAATACGAACATCAAGAAAAATAACTAACAGTTGAGGCGTCAAACGATAACTCCACCTCTGTACCATTGTCAAAGATGAATGCCAGTGGTTATCCGATCTGAACCATTCATGCCTTCACAACAGCGCAATGTAGTTCCCCGCCATGTGTTACAAAGGCTGCCAACACCATTACACATCCACCTCAACCACCTTACAGAATTCTAACTAAAAAGAATTTTCATCCATTTCTTTAATGATCTGGATCTGGATGCTGCACCCACAGCCTTATACAGAAACTACCACACCTGCTATTCTCTGCAGAAAATATCACAAGCCACACCTCCAAAAGTTACCAGTGATCCCTCTATAGCCATTGGTGTCACCTTTGTTACTGATGTGTTATATGGCAATCGCCAATTCATTCTCGTTGTAAGAGAAATTGTCACCTCATTTAGCTGTGCTGTCCGGATAAATAGTGAAGAACATGTCTCGATTCGCAATGCTCTCATGCAGATATATGTTGGTATGCATCCTTTTACTGGTCCTGCTGCTGTCGTTTTTTGTGATCCTGGCCAGGTTTCTCTGCACTTGCCAATGCGGACACATTCACACAACAAGGTATCTTGACGTTGGCCACATCAGGAACAGGAAGAAGAATCCCATTGCATAGAAGCTATACAGGAGCTCGAGGGTGATTGCTAAGATGTGATCCAGATCGGCCCACCCTGACTAATGCTGCCTTATCTGTAGCAGCTGCCTAACTTAACTCGCGATTACGCCACCAAGGCTTAACTGCACGAAAACTCTGGGTGCAGAAAGACCAATTCACCCATAAACAGCTACCATCAGGTGACCGTCACATTATATAAGCACAACATGACCGGCGTCAAGCTGCAAATCTTCACCGAAACAATGTATCCGATACCCGTAATGTTCAAACGACCATCAAAGAAGGTGATCCAGTATACCTGATAAATGAAAGGACGTAGCTACAACCATGACCACGCTAAATTGTGATTAGAGTAGGAAGACCATGGTATTTTGTACGAAAGGTTTATTGGGAATCACATAAGCTTTAACACCTCTGAAGTCCACCTCTTAGGAATAAAACACTTCCACCACGACACACAGACCATCAACAGAGCGACGGTGATGAACCAGAGACTACAACCAGATATATGCCTGATGACAATAACAACAGCACTTCCCCCAGCCCTTGACTACCCTTCTTTCAACTGTAACCACCTCGAATGAACCTCCCACGCCACCTCCTCCTTTCATTTTACTGACCCACTTATGAAACGGTGATATCTTGCCGTTCACAGAGAGAAAGACATCTTCAAAGGAATTTCGATGGTTACGGCTAGTGGTGACTAAGTAAGACTACATTGCTCATACAGACAAACAGCAGTAAAGGAAAAGAAATTGGTTACGCCAAGGTTGATTTCTCATCTACATGCTGACCATCTTTGTTATAGCCAGCGGCAAGGGTGCTTTCAATTGCGTCCGCCAATACTTTTTTTTTGCATTGGCTTTGAAGAAAACGCTTTTTTAATGATACTGTACATTTCTCGTACCCTTAACCCTTAACAATGTGTATTATTTGGGTATGCATGGTTTCACGAAATTAACACCATTTGACATTCTTTAGAGCATTTTATCTGGTTTGCAACTCTCCAGTCAGAGTTTGAAATGCCTTGAGCAGTACATACTAAGCAATTTTGCTACCTTGACCTTTGACTGCAAGTCATCTTCTATGTTGTCATACTTTTTTTGAATTTGGCTTAAGGTCTGTATTATAAGCAGTAGTGTTAGGAATCTTCAGCATTTTAATCTTTGCTGCTCCCAGTGATACTTTGGGGGATCCAGAAAAAAAGGCGTTGTGGATATTGTCAAGAAATAAGGAAAAATCTCGATTCTGCACAACTGGGGCACTGACTTCTTGGTACAGCTTGCTTGTGATGTTTGAAAGAATGAGTGATTGTAATCAAGGTCAAAGGGTAAAGAAATTACACACCTTACCACGAATAACACTGCTGGTTTTGAGTATGACAAGCAGTGTATTGACATGTGTGTGATAGACATTGTATTGCATAGGGCCCCAGTTAAACTACTATTTGTTTTCTTGGTTAAGACCGTAGATACTGGAAATTATTAGGAAGCTTTTGCTTGTGAAACGATACAATGCCACAAATTTTGTGTCTTAAATTTAGTGCAATTGGTTCAGTTTAGCTTGACAAACAGTGTGCTATCAAATCATTTTGATTGCCTTTTTTGATTGACTCCCGCTCTGTATTGATCGAGTGAAGACAGCATTCACCCTCCACCAATTAAGTAGACACGTTCAGTACCGGGCAGGAGAAGGTTTTTAGCCTTGTCACAAATGTAACAAAATTTGGACCCTTTCAATTTTTCAGTAAGCGTTAAATGAAGATATATAGCTGAATGCACTAAATGTATTGGTATGCATAGTCCCATGTGGCTGTGTACCTACATATGTTACTATGAAACTTTATATTTTGTGTTTTAGAGAAGAAAACCTCATCCACCATATATAGGAAAGGCAACCAAAAAGGTTATGGTACGGAAGCAGTCCGAGGAAGATGCTCAAACAGACAATGTTAGGAAAAGGAGGTATTTGATTTTTTGAATAATATCTGATAACCACTGGTGTGAAGATTGTGAAGATTGAATAACGTGGTCAACTGTGTTAGTTTTAAATCCCAACGTCAATTCTTTGGAATTCTATGGAAACTATAAATGACGTAATTAGATCTTTCCATGTATGTTCATAGTGGTTTTTTTATCACCACCGTCCCATAATTTCATGTTGGCATGTTTATGGACTGGCCTAGCCAAGGAGAGACCTTTTTTACAGACCACCCTTTCTATTAATTAATTTTCCACGAAAAACTACACCCAGCAATCAGTCGTTGTATGGATCAGCATCAATCCATAAGTTGATAATTATGCCAATTAATAAGTTCATCTAGAGATCTTGTTGAATAAGCATTATTGATGCATACTCCTATATGTTATCAAGGAACATAACCCAGGGCTGCTAGATCTGCCAAATCCATTTCATTCGACATAAACTTAATTTTTATTGTTTTAAAGACATTTCATTTTCTTGGTATCTTTTTTATATCTAATCATTTTTCTAACAGAACAGGGGTAACCCTAAAATCTTCATTTCTTGCTTGAAATCAAGCTTTAAAGCGCGTGGCAAAGTACCGAATTGGTTGTTATAGCATCTATTTAACATACCTCAGTGCAGTGCCAATAATGATTGTGCCTCATACAGGTGCCCTCAGATACGTACTGTTCAGCAAGGGAGATACTGGAGAGCATTACAACATACTCTTGATTCCAATAGACTGTTTCAGTTTTGGAAAATGATCTCCTCCGATGTTAATGCTTTTACAATGGTATTCAGCTATGCCTTCTGTCTTACACAGACTTTCTTTTAATTATTGCTTCTCCCTAGAATAAGCTTCCTTTTCTTGGTTTTGTGGTAACTATCTTAATTGATTCAAGGTTCTTCCCAACAAGTATCATCTGGCTGGGCCTTTCATTTTAGCTATCTGCTTATCTATGCCCTTCATTCCTGTATCTTTTAAATTTTCAATGGACTTAATGCCGTGTTGTGAGCAATTTAGTTGAAAAGGAATCTTAGTCAGTTCCTTGTGTGTTTGTATTTGAGAAGACAGCAGTTAATTTGAGATAAATTGTCAAGTGGAGAGCATGCATTATGCCATTTTTAGTACCGAAAGGTAAGAGAAAATCAACACTTACTGGGAAAAAATTTGAGAAGAACAGAAAGTTATATATTTTTGCGGGCCTAGAAGAGAGTAATGGCAGTTTGTTAAATTTTCTATGGTACTGCTTTTTGTACTGGAACGCTCCAGAATCCTCCCTGATTTTTAGCATCTTTTAATTATGACACCGTTTACTTACGTGTTACTAACGCCCTGAAGGCAGTATTAAATGCCTTACAGAATAAATTTATTTCTCATGAACCATATAAGCCATAAAATTCCACAAACGATTGATAAGTATCGAGGGCCAAGCTCATTTTTAATACAATTCTATTTCAAGTTTTATTTTTGAGAAAGAAAAGCTGAACCTTGAGTATATTCTGTGAAAACATTTTAAAAATTGTTTTGGAGCCTCTATAAAATAAAGAATAGTTTGTTATTTTAGAGCTTTAAGTGAAAAATTTTATTAATTACATTTACGGTGACAATATATATCAATACAACCATTTAGGTGAAAGTGCTGGAAACAGAATTTTTATTTCGAAAAATGTTTTGTTTGATCACATCAGCAGTTTATAAGAAAAGCGAAATATCTTCGAAATCCTTCACATCTATATTATATTCTTTCCTTAATTATAATAATGGAACATACACCTTGCATTATAGCAGAATTCAGTCTGGTTTATTTTCTTCAAATAAAATGTGTAATAGTGCATAGTTTTCTCTCTTTACTCCTATTAGGATCTTGGTAGCCAAGAGAATATCAGATGAAAGTGAATTACAGGCAGTCGGCACTGCAGTTGGTATGATTAAATTTATTTCCAATTTATTTATATTGTATCAATGGTAAATGAAACTTTAGCAAAAATAACGATGTGTTTACACTACAGATGCCTCTTAGATTATTATTTATTATTATTTGTAAATTATTTTATTATTATTTACAAAGTTTCAAAGCCGTGGCTTAATGGTTGGTGCAAGTGCACCGTAACCAAGAGTTTTGGTTCGATTCCCCGAGCGGGCGACTTTGAAACTTTGCAAAAGAAAAAGCCATTGGTTGGCGCCAGGAAGGGCATCCGGCCAAGAAATTTCTCACTGCCAAAACGGAAGTCCCTGTGAAAGGCACCGTCTGAGCCCCAGTTACAGGGGAAAAATGACGTTAAAACCAATTTTTAAAAATTATTATTATTATTATTATTATTATTATTATTATTAATTAGTTTTATTTTATTTTATTGAGGTTACATTGCGCCAACATCTTGCACCCTGCAAAAACATGGGATACATTTTCTTCCCACTCGCCACACATCCTGCACTTTGAATCGATGTCCACCTTGCCTATGATTTTCCTGGTGCACTTCGTTTTGATAATCTGTTCCTGCGCGGATATTAACAGCTCCTCGGTCTCTTCCTTGATACCACTTTTACTTATTCTCTCGTTTTTCTTTTCTAACGTTACCTTTAGCTGTAAAGAATTTGCTGTGAAAACTTTTATTTCTATATTTTTCTCGCCTTTCTAACTTAACTGTAGCCTTTTCTTTGCCATTTTGTAGTAATTGTGCGTTGTTCACTGCAGCCATGATGATTGATCTCTATATTCCCACCATCTTACAAGTTAATCAGTCCTCAGCCACTTAACTTAACTTCTTAACATATAATTAACTTCTCTTAACTTCTCTTAACATACAATGTGTCGGCAAAACTTATGTTTCAAGTTGTCTCTCTGTCTTACCGAAAAGTTTCAAATCGATCAACCCTTGTTGCTTTCCAAATTTATAATAAGCTTTAACATCTCCCAATAGTATGGTTAAGGGAATAAACATCAGCACAAAAGCAGAGGTGCCATATTGTCTCCGTAACAGATTCCTCTTTTTATGGTAACATTTCTTGAGCTTACTCCACCTGAAGTCAAATCAGTCAGCCACGATTCCTTACTTTTTTCTCAAAAGCCTTTGCACATTTCCAGCCTCACCGATTATTTACCTGTATTTCCTTAATTGCCTATGTAGACATTAGCTTTCCTGCAGTCAATCCAGCCCCATAGCAAGACCCACTTGTCTGCTCTTACATTTCTTCAGTATCATTCAATCAATCAGTAACTGGTCCTTGTATCATTCTCCCTCTTTTCTACACCCTGTCTGCTCATCTGGTAACGGTAATATGCTTTCTTGATGTGTTTACATTTCGTCTGTCAATACGCCTGTTAAAGGTCTTCATATTAATAACAAGCAAATAATGGGGCAAAAGTTTGTGGTAACATTTCCCTTGGCCTTATTCTTTACAATCAATATTATTAATTCTTTCGTCAGCCAATTTGCTTTATGGTTTTTGTTCATGGTTAACATTAAGCACTGAAACAAGAGTTGCTATGGTCGATTTTATGTATAATTAAGCCAGAATAAACGCATACCATCTGACCCTGGAGGATTTCAGTTCGGTGGTTTCTTTGCCTGCCTTGTCAGCAAATCTGGTTTTATCACTATACCCTGTTGTTGCTCTATATCTTTAAGTATCCTTCTATACCTTCTATCCACTCTGCACGCTCGTTGTAAAACACTTCTTTACTCCAGGTTCCCTTCCGAAATTGCCCGCTCTCATCAACACCGGGTATTATGTCACCCCGTTTTTCTTACTCCGCTAGTTGTTGAAATAGCCTTCTCTAATTGTTCTGAAACATTCTGTTTTGCCCAAACTCTTCTATTCTGCTCTCAAATCTTTTTATCTTTGCTGTGTTTGCTTTTAGTCTCTGTTTGAGCACCTCCATCTCTGTCTCAGATAGCAACTCGTCAATCCTGATAGTTAGAACCCGTCCAACTAGTTTCTGTGCATTCATTCATTCAGTACATTCTCTCAATCTCGTTACAGATATTTAAAGTTCTTTTCCTGAATTCTCTCCTCTTGTTAGGGTCATGCTTGATATAAAACTATATTACGAGCTTGTTTAACTCTAGCCCATTTTGTTCTAGATCCTCTGCTACTAGCAGCAGCTGGATAACAACGTAAGGATTCCAGCTGTTTCAAAGCAATCATGCCGTGCGATGAACCTCTGCCATAATTGGATCCAGTTCCATTCGTTGCCTTTCTATTATATTATCGGAGGACATTAAGCATCGTTTAATGAGTGGTCTGTTCTGTAGGGTTTTTCCTCCTTCAATTTGCTTTTTGTGTACACCATTACTAGATAGATTGTCACTCAAGACCTGAAGCTAGGTATTAAATGCCATAAAGAAACTCTATCTCCCCTGGTTTTACATTGACGTTTCCCTTCTCCTAGATGCACCACTTTCATCCCGGCTAATGACCTTTATCTATCTCAATAATAATGAATTACCAAGAATAGCCTAAGGATCCCATACATCAGTAACGGTTAACATCTAGCCCAACAAAGATAAGCAGTTGGGTTGCTTTAGTATATCTTGAAGTCTGACTGAGTTGATGGGAGCCATGTCTATAATAATTCAATGTTGGTTTTACAAATTTTAGTCCAAGGCGATGTTTACCTTATTTTATCAATTCTAATCAGGGTGCGATAAAATATAAGCCGATCTAATTGTATCATATATTTATACTAGCTAGTGTAACATAACTGCTTGTTACTAGTATTTCTGTCAATTTTTTTGCGATGTTTACCTCATTTTATCAATTCTAATCAGGGTACGATAAAATATAAGCCGATCTAATTGTATCATATATTTATATTAGCTAGTGTAACATAACTGCTTGTTACTAGTATTTCTGTCAATTTTTTGGCGATGTTTACCTCATTTTATCAATTCTAATCAGGGTACGATAAAATATAAGCCGATCTAATTGTATCATATATTTATACTAGCTAGTGTGACACAACTGCTTGTTACTAGTATTTCTGTCAATTTTTTGTTTTTAAATTGGGTTTCAGATGTTTCCGGGGAGGAAGAAGATATAATTAAACCACACACAATTCTTGGATCAGTAGTTGACTTTGAAGATGAAATGCAGAAACGTGGGATGAAAATTGTGAGTACCTAAAAGTCTAGTGTGACTTCCTTTCAATTGATATATTTTTTTTTTAACTAGTGAATGTGGTGCAACTGTTTTTCCTTATTTGTCAATTTTTGGCATACGACTTAACATTGAAATTTAACAACAGGACAGTCCCACTCATGTAAAGTTGAAAATAGGTAATTTTTCTTTACACACTTTTTTGCTTATTGGTAGGTATTCGTTGATTGGTTATACTACTGTGAAACAAAATAAGATCTCTACAGGTTAGTTAAGTCCATTTTCACCAACTCGAGTCAAGAATCTGGCCTACAATACACAAGACCATCAAAAGAGTTCCCAACCTCTCTGAAATAGTTGATCCCACTATGTCTATTACTTGTGACATTTACAACAAAAGTAAAGAATATTAGAATGGGGGCCGGTGTGGAGCAGAAAAAGTAAGGGTTTGCTGTCTCCTATTTGGTGCAAAGGTCTCCATTCTAGACAACTCACCTCGCCATAAACATTCACGTCCGTTAATTGTCACATTTGCACAAATTAAGTGCGACTTACAGTACAAGCCTTCATGTAAGTCTTCAGCTCCGCTTTACCAGCTAAGTGAGAAAACCGTGCAGGTTTCCATTAGAATAATACCACGTTTGATTTTTACTCTTACTGCACAGCTCCAAAAGTCTTTTTATCGTAAAAGAAATATCCATTGTCTTTAGAAACGAAGGCTTTTAATGGTCCTGTTACTCATACCAAACAGGTCTAAAGTTAAGTTGATTAAACCTTTTCATATTAACTGTATAAACTTTGGAACTTTGATAAAGAGAAGATCTGAATCCCCCCATCCTCTACCTCCCTCCGCCTCTCTCTCTCTCTCTCTCTCTCTCTCTCTCTCTCTCTCTCTCTCTCTCTCTCTCTCTCTCTCTCTCTCTCTCTCTCTTTCTCTCTCTCTCTCCCTCTTTCTCTCTTTCTCTCTCTCTCTCTTGTTTTTCTCTGTCTACCTCTTTCCCTTTCCNCTCTCTCTCCCTCGCTCTCTCTCCCTCTCTCTCTCTCTCTCCCTCTCTCTCCCTCTCTCTCTCTCTCTCTCTCTCTCTCTCTCTCTCTCTCTCTCTCTCTCTCTCTCTCTCTCTCTCTCTCTCTGTCCGTATAGTTCTTTTCGTCTGTGCAATCTGGATTACCTCTTTATTGCTGACATGTCAGATGGAAGATATTCTTAACATTCGCCTAAGAAACTACATTAGTGCAGCTTTTATTCGTTTCCTCGTCGCAGAAAATACAAGATTTTAATAGCCACAGTATATTCCTTCTTCATTTATATATTTCATCAGCTTTCTTTTTCTTTTTGTTTCTCTAGCCCTTGATACCTGAAGAATATCAGTATGAAACGTCAATCCACTTTATTTGGACTGTACATTCTTACGCCTTGTCCATCACCTCTTTTTTGTGCTTTCACCTCTAAGAAGGGTAAAGGGCGAATTATTGAGCATAGAAATAGGAATGATTTTGTTCACAAAATATCGAGTCAAAACAAAGAAAACGATTTTGTTGTGTTTAATAGAATTTCATATATTTCTTGTAGCCCTCTGATGTTTTGTTGTGATAGTTTTTGTTTTTTTAAGCATTTATCCCGTAAGCTTAAAGCGTTTATATTTGGACCAGAGTTTGTTTCAATCCCTCGACATAGAAATAGGAAAAACTGTACTTCCTAAAGTGAAAGTGTTGTTATAAAGTGACCCAAAACAATAACTCCTTTTGATAGAATAAAATCTTCTTTATCTAGTGCTATACTAACGCCATTCTGTTGGTTAAAGCAATTTTTTTGTCATGAAATTTACCAAAAAGCCAGAACAGTTATTATTAGAATTCAAGAAAGTTACCTCCTTACTGCCGGTTATTTTCTTGATTTTAGTCATGTAAACTGGTTATCAAAAACAAAAGTTATGAAAGTCATTGCTGACAAAGAACGTTATGATAATCGAAATCTGTTGATAGATAGTGAAGAAGTGGAGACTGTTAATGAGTTTTGCTACCAAGGAGCAATCTTTACAGACAGTCATGATGACACGAAAGAGATTAAGAGGAGAATTGCCATAGCTAAAAATCCAGTTGTTTCCTTAGCGAAGATTTGGAAGAATAAATCGATCTCAGTTAAAACAAAAATGCGAATTCTTAAGTGCCTTGTATTTCCAATCGCAACGTCTGGAGCTGAATATTGGGTAATGAAAGACTGTGACCGTAAGAGAATCCAAGCTTTTGAATTATGGAGCTATCGCCGGCTTTTTCGTGTTAAATGGGTAGAGTTACGTACAAACGAGTGGATCATTAGCAAACTTGGAAGGAAGCCATGTCTACTACATGATATTGATAAACAGAAAGTCTCTTTCGTTGGATATGTAATTAGAAATAAGTGACTTGGATATGATCTTCTCACTGAAATTTTATTTGGAAAACGAAAACGTGGAAGACCCAAAATGAGATTTGAGGACAGCATAAAGAACATAGCTGGGATCAGTATTGCTGGGGTAGTCAGAGGGGCAGAAGACTGAGAAAACTGGCGAAGATTCTGTTGGGGTGCCACGGCAGATCATCACGAAACGATCTAACCGTTTCGTGATGATGATGATGATGATGATGATGATGATGATGATGAGACTGGTTATACAAGTTCCTAACTTGTATCGATGAGATAATTTGTGAGTCAATCAGATTCCAGTACTTGCATAAGAATCTTGAGAGAAACGCGTGAAAATTACCAACCCGATACACCGTACATTGGTACAGCGTTAAGAAGTCTCACTTTTCCATGTAATTATTTAGAGATGATTGATTTTTTTTATTCAGTCACCTGAGAATTATTTTTATAATTTTTGAAGGGTTATATTGTTCTCGTTGAAACAGAGCCATCTTACGAATGTTATGAAGTGTGTGATTTTTCAATCATCATTCTAGCAAAAATGAGTTCTGATTTGGCAGTGAAATAATACCTTACACAATGAGATCAGGGCTTGCTCTTATACTTAAATAAGATAATATTTTTGGGTAAGTGTTACAAAAGGGGAATTTTAAGCAATTCTAAAACGTAAGGGGAATAAGTTCCATCTGTTTACCTGTAACTTTTTTACAAGAACTAGAGCAAGAGCATCCGTGAGCTGAAAATGAACAATTGTATTTGACTAATAGAATTATGGCCATCTTCGGGTATATTGTGCTCTACACCAGTCGTGAAAATAAGACAAGAAACAAAGAGTCACTCTCATTAACATAGAAACTTAAAATTGATCAACATCATTCATGTGAACCCATTAGGAAAGAAAGATTTGCGAAAACTGGTGGACCTAATCATCTGCTTTTACTTATGTTGTAGGGTTCACCACGAACCCTTGTTTTTATTAAGGCATCACATCTTGGTGATTGCTGTCCCTCCCTAAAAACCTCTTTATTGCTTTTGAGGAAAGAACTACACCCTGCCACTTGTTATTCATGTACTCCAGGGTTTCTGGGGTAGAATATTCTGTTGATTTTTTGCAGAGTTATGGTTGCCGTATCGAATATTTATGAGAAGCTTTCCATCAAGACTTATAAGCTCAGACCACCTTTTGCAAGGGGTTTGCACTTTTAGAACAGCTGATGTCTTTAATGGTTTTTTGTTTGGGACTTCTCCATTGAGATATGTTGGTAGTTATTAAAAAGTTATTTTTGTATTCTATATGCATCTTACTGTGAACGAAGGTGATGGGAAAACATCTACGATATCACCCTATAAGTACCTGCCTTACGTACCAAGAACCTTTTTGATCATTCCAGCGGAGCCCGATGCTGTTAATTTTTGTATCCTCTGATTTTCTGTTGGTATATCTGTCATTTCAAGGATTTCGATATTATTTTTATTGCTTTTCTAAGTGGTAATATTGTTTTCCAAATATTCACACGGCATACAGTTTTTTACCCCAGATGAAACCTGTCTTCTTCAAGTGATTCTCAATTCGCTTTCGGATTTTATCCAGAGCTCTAATCTCCATAGGTGTCACCTTAACTTCTCGTAACCTCCTTAGTTATTTTTTGAAATTTCAAACCGTACAATGTACAGAATTCTTTGATAACATGGAACTGAATCGTGCGTGACTGTATCTTTAAAGATGATGCAAATCTAAAATATGAGATGACCAGGAAAAAACACTGCAGATGTGAACAGCGATGTTGCAGAAACACTAAAAAAGGAGTCCCTCATCTTATAAGAAAGTTAACAATAATAACAGTGGTTAGCAAATTATGGAACTAACAACAGGGTGAAGAAGTAATGCTTTTGAGCTGATACTCTATCTAGAGATACTGGTATGCTCTGAAAAAGTCACACAAGCGCCACAAGGAACTGAGGAATGTGACTCAAAATCCAAAGATTGGTATTGGAGCGAACGAGGTTCTATTACGTTTTGAAATTGATATACAATTTTGATGCAGTATGATTTTGATTATTTTCTAGATTTTTTTGCAGGAAATCGTGCAACTATAAAACAACATTCTTCCTTTGGCCAGGAAGTGTAGATAGTTATTCTTTGCTACTGTTCGTACCCATCTTGATATTAAAGTATTACCTGAAGGTTCAACATTTATAATTACTATTTTCATTAAGCCCGTGCGTTTATGCTTTTGCATATGGATGGTAACGCATGAAGTGGGTAAAATTATTTATTTTTGTATTACTTGAATTTTCATGGTTTCTGATTGTAGAAAAAGGAGAGGACCTTTAACTGGAAGGTAAGATCCTGTTTAACTTGTGCATAGCATCATTGTTGCAGAGTGTTTTTGATGTGTAGAACTTTCTTTTTTGGCTTCCTTTGCTACAGGTAGCTTGATTGCCCACAATCCTTTTTATTGTGTTATCTGGTGAAAACTGTTGATTTCTATCACATTACTATTGATGATTATAAGTGAAAGAATTGTACAGTTTAAAAGAGTGCATAATATAACATTGTCTTTCATCGCGATAGATATTTTTGAATTGTTGACTGAAGGTTAAACAAAAAATAGGATCAGAATTTAAATTCAGTTGGAGCAAGCAATGGGATAGAGTGAAGAAAATGATAGGTCTTTTCTTCGAACACATATATATTTGTATACTGATGAAGGTAGAGAAGAATAGATAAAGGAGTAAGAATCTACAACTTTTGAATCAATTCAGATTTGCCATCAACTGTTGTATAATTTACTTGATAGCTCTGGGTGTGCGAGGTCTTTTGTAGCTTTTAAACCTCCACGAAAATCGTTTTTAGAATATTAGTTTTGATATATTGGTTTCCTTACCTTTTACTAACATTCTTTTGTTTGCTGCAGTCAAATATACAATTTAATGAGGACCAAAAACCACAACAAATTACAATGAAAGAGGTGCTGAAAAAAGATGCCAATGTAAGTATGTGTGTAATAAAGTGTTTTTATTTGCTTCGTAAATATCGTTTAATGACAGACTTACGACTTTAAACTTGATTGTATAAGATATGGAACAGTTTAACAAATACGATGAGAGATGGACGGGCGTAATTGATACGAGACACGGGTAGATAGATAGATAGATACATAGATACATAGATACATACATACACATACATACATACATACACACATACATACATACATACATACATACATACATACATACATAGGTAGATAGATAGATGAATGGATAGATAGATGGACAGGTAGATAGTTGGATAGATAGATAGATAGATAGATAGATAGATAGATAGATAGATAGATAGATAGATAGATAGATAGATAGATAGATAGATTTGAGAATAGGAACGAAAGAGAAAAGAACTAAAATAACCAGCATGAGGTGAATACGTAGGTCCCCTACTACAAAACATCATAAGGTTAAAAAATAAGGGAAATAAAAGTTCAACCTATTTAGCAGACAGAATCGTAAGCCTGTTTTATTGGAAGGGAAGACAATCATAAAGCTGCCGAATATGCATCTAAATGGTATTAAGAAACATGGTATGGTAACAAAAGTCTACTAGCAGGTATACGTGAAATAAAAAAGGTAGACAACAAGCTTTGGTCCTGAAAGTGTAGAAAGAGCAAGTATGGAAGAAAACAGAGTACCAATTGCATCATTGAATGTAATGAAGGGTATGCTCACAGGAGATACCACACAGTTGTGGTTTGTTGTTTTTTATTTTGTTGTTATGGTGGTTTTTTTGTTGTTACATTAGGCTTATTGGTTTTTCATGCTTTCATTTTTAAATAAATGCTTACTTTTATTGTTACGAGTCCATTTCTTTATTTCAGCTGTTGAAAAAATAATTTTTTAAAACATTGTGAAGTATTATTAATTTTTTAATTAATGCAGATGAATGAAGTCAACGCCTTAGAAAATTGGGAAAAAAGAATGAAAGAAAGGAGGCAGCAGCAAGATTATCTATTGAGTATTAATGAACAAATTTTCACTACCTTTCCTTTATCAATTTTTTGTAGTCTTACTGAGTTCCATTTCTTTGCAGTAGTTTAAGTAAATGGAAAGACTAGCTTTTTGATATATTTGTGCCGGATTTTGTTTAAATATTTATTTGCAATTAATATGTTTTTATCGAGTAATTATCCGATACATTTTCTTGCAAGTGCGTCCCAACTTGTTCGCTTTCATGAGTCTAAGTTAAAGAAGCCCAACAAAACGCATTTTATGCTCCCGGCTTGTAACTTGCATTTGAAGTGGTCTTAATCCTTGTTGATAGCAAGCATCCTTGAATTAGGACTGCTAATAATGCAATGTAGAACCACTTAGAGTGAAATAAATGAAGAACTCTTACATGAGTTTCCTATTAACAGGTTGTGTATCATTAATAATAGCAATAATAGGTGCCTTGGAGATATGGATTTATAGGAATTATTGAAGAGAAAGTGTGATGTATACTTTATTCTCTCTCCTCTTTCTCCCGCTCTGTTTCTGACTCTGTCTTTCTGTCTATCTGTCTGTATGTCTCTTTCTCACTCTCTTTCTCTCTCTCTCCCTCCCTCACTCATTCACTCACTCACTCACTCACTCACTCACTAGGAACCGTGTCTAATCACTACAAAGATTACATTTACGGTTATGGCAAGAGTTAGCGCATGCCCAGAGCTGTCCGCGGACATATCGGCCAGGAACCTAACTTTAATCCTACAGTCTAAGCATTAATGACTGAAAACACATAGTTTGTAACCTAGCAGCCAGTGACAATGGAGTTACTAAGTGCAGGCCTGGAGGTAATGTTCTGTATTTCTCTTTGCAGCTCCCAGTATTTAACTTGATTTAAATTGAAGTACTTAAGTCGATCGATCTTATCAAGTAGGCAAGTTGTCGAAGGCCCTAAGATGGATATACACGGAGAGGAGATAAAGACAGTGGATAAGTTCAAGTATTTAGGTTCTATCATTGAAAAGAAAGGAGGCTGTGAGCAAGAAGTCAAGGCAAGAGTTGGAAGTGCCTGGACGAAATGGTCTGAGAGTATTCCAGTGATCTGCGGCAAAAAGGTGCCACTTGAGTTACTTCTACAAGGTAGCCATTAAACCTGTTATGCTGTATGGAGCTGAAACTTGGGCATCGAAGAAAGCATAAGAGAGGAAGCTGGCAGCCACAGATATGAGGATGATGTGATGGATGATTGGAGTATCTCTGTTGGTCACAGAAAAAATGCAGATCTGGAGAGACAGAGTTTATAGTGATATGAAAACAGTTGGAGCTGAGGAAGACGATGCAATAGGAGCGTGTGGTGGAAGAAACGCCGAGCGGCCGATCCAACTTGAAGCTGGAAGACCGAAGGAAAGGAACGAAGAAGACTTAAATCGATCGATTGCCCTTTTAAAGTGATATAGAAAGATGTGGATTGACTGGTATCTCTTACAGCTGAACCACACGTCATTTCACTTTGATACGCAATTCCACTTTACTTAACGTCCTCTTTTCTGACAATTGTTAAGTACTGTTTTAAGGTTGCTAAACATTCCTCTTTGATTCTGACAAATAGAAATATATTTGATATTGGAAAGATTATTACTCTTACGTTTATCTTACGAGAAAATGAAGCAAAACTGTATCGTGGATAGCTATTGATCTAGTTGGCGACCATTAAATCTGATTTCCATAGTAATAAACGGAAATCTTTCATTGCTGGCTTTTTTTTTCGGAAAAACTTCGGAAAACTCTTTCTTCAGAATTGTTATTTCTTTCATTCATTTAGAGAAAACAAATAAAGAAACAAATGATCTCCTTATGGGCATTTCGGATGTATACAGAGAAATTCAACAGGAAAGGTAGGAGAAATTCAACAGACTTTTTTCGAAGATTGATTGATATGATTTTATTTATCCATTTATGATGAAAGAGTAATAGTTTCTTTTGCTTCTTGATTTTTGAAGATTTTCAACCCCGACCTTTTATTTTCGAGCCTTCTACCTTTATTAAATTTTGAGCTCTATTTCTGATTCATCAGTATTAGGAACTTGAAGATGAAGGCCTCGCTGAAAGGAAAAACGAGTTAAATTTGTCGATGAAACTGTATTCTTTATTTTGCCGTTTGGTATAAATCCGAATACGTGTTGTTCTTTCTAATTTCAAAGGTACAAAAAGCTGTCAATATAAAAGGCAGGGTTTCTTCAGATATAACGCTGCTAGTA
Organism: Morbakka virulenta; assembly: GCA_003991215.1. Taxonomy (NCBI): domain Eukaryota; kingdom Metazoa; phylum Cnidaria; class Cubozoa; order Carybdeida; family Carukiidae; genus Morbakka; species Morbakka virulenta. The sequence goes on along the minus strand of RDPX01000284.1, from coordinate 595,597 downwards.
CAAGGGTTGCCATTATGACTTATTTATCCGCATTGGAAAAGACAGTGGGGCAGGAAAATGAAATCGGTAAACCTCAAATTTTACGGCAGTTGATTTGAATTGGATTATTGAGACGACAATATTTTCACCAACTGCATTCCATTCAAAAACAATGTACGATTATTGTAATGCACCAGATATGAAACACCTTTTATCATGTTTGCCAAAATGTTAGCCTATAATCCATGGCACATTGTCGCCGCACAACAGTATTGGCAAGTTTCTTGCCAATCATATTACTCCACTGGGTTTTAATGAGTACCATTTTCAAAAGTGCTTTTAAAGTTGCAGATCGCTTTCGAAATACTCTTGCAAATCTGTTCACCAAGGGCCATCACTATGGATCATCTGACGCCAAATCTCACTTTAACAAATTTATATGACAGGGAGTAATTTTCTGTTACCCATATAAGATCCACATTCAAAAATCTATCAATAGATGATCGGATCGAAACATCAATTTCCTCACTAGGGGTTTTTACGAGTACAATGATGGTGTGTCATTTGGGCTCGTACTTAGACTTATAATGGCTAACATCAAAATGATTGAATGAAAGGTAATTGAAGAGAAATGATAAAAGAAAGGAACACCAAGAAGAAGATACTATGCCTTTTGGGATATAATGGTGGAAAAATATGTATAGAAGCAAAGAAAGATGATGACGAAGTATTGTGAAGAAATTGAGAACATTAAAAGAAAAGACCCTATCGTACAACTTCATAAAAAGATTGCTGACATGGCAAAGAAGAAGAAAAAGACAAGAAACTTGAATAAAGCAATTAATATTACTTTCATTTTGGTCTAAACCTTTTTTTCTGGCACTCGACTGGACCAAGACGGTAGAATAAAAAACGTAAGTCAAGTGTGTTTTTGTCAGTGGGGAAAACAAAGAGATGCCTAGACAAAGCACCACTTTTTATAATTGGTTGCAGAAACTCAAAATGATCGCTGGAGTCTTACCACTTTTTGGGGCTGGTTGTCTAAATTAATGGAAGACCATACACATTTTTTTAAGGAAACCGGAGAGAAAGAGAGAGAGAGAGAGAGAGAGAGAGAGAGAGAGAGAGAGAGAGTATGTGTGTGTGTGTGTGTGTGTGTGTGTGAGTAGTGAACAGGAAGAGGTATGCACAGAAGTATTGCAGACTCCCGATNAGTGTGTTGTTGTTAGTGGGGAAAACAAAAAGATGCCTGGAGAAAGCACCACTTGTTATAATTGGTTGCAGAAACTCAAAATGAGTGCTGGAGTCTTACCACTTTTTGGGGCTGGTTGTCTAAATTAATGGAAGACCATATACATTTTTTTAAGGAAACCGGAGAGAAAGAGAGAGAGAAAGAGAGAGAGAGAGAGAGAGAGAGAGAGAGAGTATGTGTGTGTGTGTGTGTGTGTGTGTGTGAGTAGTGAACAGGAAGAGGTATGCACAGAAGTATTGCAGACTCCCGATCAGACTGGCTGAGGTCAGTTTACATTACTTTTTAATGAATTTATAGCAGGGAATTCTTGTTCATGGACTTTATACAATCAGTTTTCATTACGCTTTCGAAGAAGGTTAGCTTATTTTTTGCTTGTAAAAGTCACAGTCACCCCGACTAGAAGGAAATTGACAATCAAATTGGTAATTCAAAAAGTGTATTCGAACCCAAAATGGGTACCAGAGAAGGAGTAGTCGACCTGAAACTAATGACATAGGTGTATGTTAAGATTAGAAATGATATTCCGTATGTTTTATCGATTATCCTAAGACATCCGTTACTGTGAAACACCAGAGCTTGAAAGAATAGTCGAATTATGTTAGTTTAAGGTGTAAAAAATATTGCTTTTTACTATGAATCACAGCTTTCCTGAAATGCTTTTAATCGGATTTGGAAGATATTTTTCTGCACAAGGATTATACAGGTATATTTTTTCATGCTTCCCATGAAAACAATTTTCCTTTTTTTGTTTTACAGAGAGGCCATTCACCGTGCAATTCCTTCAGTTGATTACGGAAAAGGCTGTAAGTTATTTGATGAATTCTCATTCTTTACCAATAGAATTGTACCCGACACTGAGTTGATTAGACTCATTTTTAAGAGAAAGAAAAGGTTTCCATTTTTTTTTACCTTGACCTGAATTGGAAACGCTAGAAATAAACCTGAAATATAAAATACAACTTTGTGCCTTTTATCCTCCGTATACATTTCAGTTAACCTTCACCAGCTAGTCAATGCAACTAAGTGTAATTTTAAAGTTGAGATTAATAAAAGCAAAAGGGAAGTGGGTATGACCATAGAAAATCCCCTTCTTTACTTCTTTAACTCTTCTTTAATAAAATGGTGATACAGGGTTAATTTTTTATAGCTTCCTGACGTGTTTTCTTGCTGATTTAATTGGTCCGGTGATCACGTAAACAGTTTATTCTCACATTTCGTGGATTTCCATGAATCGTAAACGTTTCAGTGGACTTCTTTAATCTTCTATTCACCAGGTATGTAACGGAAAAGTATCTGTTTAACAGAGGTATTGACAATGACAGGTAGAAAGCTTCTGATTGTCATCCTTTTAATTAAAAGGATTTCTCCAGTTACTTTCATTTCTTTGAAAAATAAATATGCTCAGAAGAGGGATTGAGCTTGGGCAACTAACATACATTTGAATAATATATGAAATAAGAGTAATATGTAATAAGACTTTATAATATCTAAAAAGTTATCTTTCGTCACAATTAGCCCAGCTAAATTTCATATCAACTCTTTTCGCATCCATCAATATCTTCAAATGATTGTGGGATGCTTGACCACCTCTTTCAAAACATGAACAAAGTCTTTAAACAGCAACCTGCCAGTTTTATCGTCAGTGGACTTTGTAATTTCCACTTTGCAATCGGCCTGACTTGATCTTGGGGACAAAAAACGTAGAGAACAACATTTTGCCGTTTTTTCGTTAAAAATCTTGAACAGGTAGGGTTTTTTTCTCCAAGTCAGATTTATGTAACAAAAATGGCCNTAAATATGCTCAGAAGAGGGATTGAGCTTGGGCAACTAACATACATTTGAATAATATATGAAATAAGAGTAATATGTAATAAGACTTTATAATATCTAAAAAGTTATCTTTCGTCACAATTAGCCCAGCTAAATTTCATATCAACTCTTTTCGCATCCATCAATATCTTCAAATGATCGTGGGATCCTTGACCACATGAACAAAGTCTTTAAACAGCAACCTGCCAGTTTTATCGTCAGTGGACTTTGTAATTTCCACTTTGCCGTTTTTGCGTTAAAAATCTTGAACAGGTAGGTTTTTTCCGATTTATGTAACAAAAATTCTTATCTGCTGGATATTATATATTGGGAGAGAGTTGAAAGCAATGAATGAAGATACTAAAAAGTATCGACAAAAATTAACAGAAAGAATAAGTAGATCTCTTCGCTAAAGTGATTGTTAGCCTTGCTGAGAATAAAATTCATTTTAAAATGATATGCTATTAACTACTACGAATTTTTGTACCTTCGGGTATTTTGCTCCCATTTGGAAGATGTAGACATGTTGTTGTGAATGTTTTATTTATTCCCTTTGTTCTTTTTGAGGAGTTGTGGCTTAATGATTAGTGCAACTCTAGCGTAGCCATGAGGTTCCGGGTTCGATTCCCCGAGCGGGCGATTTTAAAACTTGACAAAAAAGAATAAGCCATTGGTTGGCGTCAGGAAGGACTCCCGGCCAAGAAATTCCTCACTGTCACGTCCAAGGCCCTATAAAGGGCACCGTCTGAGCCCCAGTTACCGGGGAAAATGAAATTAAAAAAAATTCTTTTTATTATCTTTATTATTATTCTATTTATTATCTTTATTATTATCTTTATTTTCTTTATTATTATTCTATTTATTATCTTTATTTTATCTCTTTTTTTCTCAACGAGCCTTTAACTGGTAATGCAGTTGTTGAGGCGGTTTTCAAATATAGTTGTCAATTTTCCTTTTTCTCCCATTGTGACAATATTTGCTCATTGTGAGAATTCAATATCTTTCAATAATTTGCCATGGTTTATTCATTTCATCCAGGCTAATACAGTTTTTTACTTAACATATTAAATTTGTTGCCCCCCCCGCCCCAACCTTTTATCGTTGTTTTTTTTCCGTTTTGGCTACCTGTTGCTCATGTTCAACGTCTGAGGGTTCTCCTGTTATCCCTTTTGAGCATTATTAAAGGATGCTAGTACTTTTTGGCATTTACAAAATTTAATCACCCCATTGTGTCAATGCCGTGTTCTTTGCCAGTTATGGCGTCATTCAAATTTCCCTATTACTGAATGAATAACGATTGTTTTGAAAATAGTCTAGACAATTCCCTCGCCCATGCAGCTTCTTCAATCCCGTCAAATACACTGGATATTTGATCGTTATACTGGATGCTTAATACCATCAACGTATGTATCCACTGTCAGCAGTTTTAAGTGATGCCTTACTCCCATCCTTGATTTTACCTTGCTTGTGCTAATGTAACACCCCATAACGATTACTTTCTTCAACTCTGTCACCAGATTCTTTATCCCCATACTAAAACCCTTAGTTTGGTATTCCAGAGACAGTGCATGTAAGTTCTTGTTGGATTCTGAATTATTTTCGAAATATAATCAAATGGTATATGAATGCAGAAACTCATATTTAAAACAATTTTTGAGATCACCGACAAGGAAATGGTAGGGACAGTTTTCCCCAACGTACTAATGGCTCAGAGATTTTCTCTTATGCCCTTTTGAAAAGGTCACTCTTTGTTAGTAAACGTTTGTACAAAACGGTAGGCACTGTTACAAAGTGAATTGTGTAGATTTTCTAAGATGAGTCATTCTAATGTTTCATTTTTGTCCCTCATTTATTTAAAACAACACGTAAAATTAGCCAATAAGGATTTTTATTCTTCCTTCTAACCAATTTCTTAATAAAGAATGTTGCCGTCCGGTGTTTTTTATTAGCTTTTTTTGTTGTTTTATTTTCTCCGTTTTTCAATAATAACTCGAAACACAGAAGGGTTTTCAGTGACATTGCTCTGTGGGAAATAGAAATGATCTCTTGGTCTGTTTATAGGTGAAAGATAGAGTCCGCTACATGATTTGCGCAATTTCTGTCAGGGCAATAAATTTCTCTTAATTGTCAGAAATTGCCATTTATAACTATTTCATTAGGATATTAATTCCTGTAGCCATTGCACCACCTGATAAGTCAACTCCAAAACATCCAAAACAAAGAAAAAGAAAAGAATTTACCAGCCAGACGTCCGATAACTGTCTGCAAGAGTCTTCACCGTGATACTCTGAGACTTTCTACCAGTATTTATGACATGTCCAAGGGTAATCTATGTGTAATCTGAAAATGCTTAATCTTTATTTTTGCAGCTAATATCTATATCTAGAGGCCCTTTACTGTTAGCAATCTTTGCCCCAGGGGATGAACGGTATTTTCTCGACATTGTAATACAACTATTACAAGTCAAATGACTTGAAAAGGGAATCGCCAAACCAAATTTATTGAGATACAAATAAATACTTTATATCCTAAAAAACCCCGTTTATTCTAATATTATATTGTTGTGGCTGCAATTATTTTGTAGATCGTGTCGGTAGTGAGTTTTGGAAACAGGTAGAAACAATTGGAGGAGAAGAAATAGGCATATGGTAAAATATGTTTTATTTTGTGTAGCGACTATTTTTAAAAGATTATGTATGTGATATTTAATTTATGCAGTTAATTTATTTTAAGAATTATTTGCTTTGAGCATTTTAAAGTTTTAAAAACCGGCAGGAAATATTAGGGACGAAGAAACAGACATTTGATTATAAGGTTGTTTAACAATATACATTTTCTTTATCATTATGAGTATGAATTGTCTTAGTTATTAGAAACCACCGTTTTGAAAAACCTTTATACTTTGTTTTGGTAAATTTGGTTAAATAGTAATACTAGTAATTGGAATGACCTTCCCATCTTACCTCAGCGTGGTGCCATGTCAAGAGACTTGGGCGGGTCAAAACCCTCCACCATCCTTTGTCTTCAGCCAGTTGTATAAAATGACCTTCCCATCAACAACCTTTAATTCCGTTTTGGACGTGATTTCATAATCCTGTGAAAAATTGAGCCATCATTTTTTAATGTTGAAATGAAATTGGATGCTATTACACAGTATTAATTTTCCCTTTCCAAAAAATCTTCGTTTCGAATGTATTGGTATTTAGCGAAATACCTTCTTTTCTGTGGTAATGAGTTGTGGTATATTGTTGTGGTTTTGAATTTATTAAGGTCATCAAACTATCTTAACCTTGTTACGCTGTGTTGTATGTAAATGTGTTGACTGATAATTATGTTGATGATGATGATAATGACGTTGATAGTGAAAAATTTCAAAAAATTTCAAAATAGATTTGCATTGATGTGCTTACTTGCGTGGACACGTTCCACACTTTTGTGGACATCTATTTCCTGATTGTTTTCCTGGTTCCTATATGTATCTAACAACTATATGTATAAAAGGTAATGTGACTACCAAACCAGCTATTTTAATGAGAACTCAAGGGGATTTCTTTTAATCATATCACCATTTTGATAATTTATGTTATGGTTTATAGACATTTTTTAAAATTTTGTATTTGACAATTTAAAAGAAACCTTGAAAGGAAGCTTATTTTTTTTCATTTGTTATTATATTATGCTCAGCATGACGTTAACAGAAACCGAAAAGGGATTTCCCCCACCGATAGAGCAAATTGGAAAGCCATCAACTGTATTGAGGGAAACCATTGGATTTTCTGAGCGTCTTAAAAATGTTACGGCTTATTACCCATGGTGGAAATCATCCTATCTTAAAAAAAGAAAGGGAGAGTTACAAAAGGCATTGAACGTGCTAGTACCACATCAACCGGTAAGAATTTATTTCATATAAGCAATCTGTTGGTTTTTTTTAATCTACAATGAAATGTTAATAACGGATGAAATTAATGCTGGAGATTCTGGACGTAAGCACACTGTTTGATGGCCAAAACAGAAAGGCATAAGGGGTTTCTTCCTAAATTTACCAGTAGAATAGAGAATGGCATGTGTATTTGCAACTTTTTTCAGACTGATCATGCCTATTTTAAGCAGACGTGTGTACAACCATCTCAATGTATTAGTTTGACATTTTTCATAGGAAAAGCAAATAGCTATGATAATTACCAACAAGGTGAGTATTAAAGGATCTGGCATATTCGGATATTCCTGTTGTTTATATATGTAGCATAAAAACTAACTGCTGTCTTTTGGACGAAGAAAGCAACTTTACGCCCACAATAGAATCTTATTCGGAGTGAGACTGCCTAGTTTAAGAAAGAAGGAAAAACTGAAACCACGGTGGACAGGTAGTATCAGGAAGGAGAGGGGTGTGAAAAGATTCCCGACTAGAGGGTGCTTGAGTTAGGCTTGTTGGGAGAGATGTATTCGCGACAGTAACTTCTGAAGGATTGAGAGGAGAAGAAGAAGCAAAAGAAGAATAAAGGATTATATTTTAACAGTTACTTGTCATTTTAAGTTGCTTAGCCGTAACAATTTTTTGTAGAGGAATAGGTCTTCTGATTTTATTCATTATTTTTACTGTATGAAGAATTCGTCAACCAGCATCCCTGTTATTTTCTTAACATTGCCAGAGAAACGAATCTACCTTTCTTTTTCTTGCCGTATATAGCTCCAAACAGAAGATCCTTCCTCAAGTCCTTTCATCGTGCAAAATATTAAAGGCAGGATTTTGCTTTGTTATAATTTCAAACACGTATGTATAAAGGTCATTCCATGTCAAATGATCAAATTTTACAGAAAGTTCCCAGGTGACCTATGTAACTATGAGAAACTAAGACACTCAAACTTTGAGGTCATTTGCAGGTTGCATAGAAATGCGAAATTTTGTAAATTGGTAGGAAGTTTGAATTTACAAGCATTTTTAAGGAACTATACTTTCTCTTGTATTAAAGTGACATATCTGAAAATTTATAATCATAAAGAACTCATAAAATACTCTAAAAAAAGTAAATTTTGATAAAGTCAAAAGTTTTGAAAAATTCATAATGGCAGCTTAAAATCTTTAAAAGAATGCAAAATTTGAAATTTAGGCTGATTTTAATGTAGATTTTACGAAAAAGTACGTGATTAAGCTTTTTGTCATTGAACGTTTTGGATAGTTTGGACAAAGTACTACCCATTTGAAAGTTTTGAGAATTTTCTGGCAAATATTTAGAATTCTAGGGGTCATTAAAATCTGTATAAGCTTTAAATTATGAAAAATTTAGCAAATTTTCAAATCCAAAAGTGGCTCTGTGGGCAACTTGACCCAAGGCTGAATTTTTTTTCAGAGACACCCTATTAAGGAAATATTATGATAAAAAATAAAAAGTCTGGGTATTTGAGAGGTTCACCACATTTCATGGCCTTGAAAACTTCAAAAAATTCATATTTTTGTAATTTTTTGCAATTTGAGTGGTGCATAGATCATGGAGAATTAAAGCTGTGATCTTGAAATTGTGTAAAAAGAGAGTATTCTACCCATAGTTTTGATTAAAAGACTGCTATAAACAAATAAGCACACTGGAAAATGTAAATAACCACCTAAAAATGGGTTTAAACACTAAATTTCAAAAATTTCCGAAATTTTTTCGATATTGAAATGCCTAAAATAGCACCAGAACTAAAATAGTAGCACTTTCTTACATTTGGCAACATCTTTTTGATATCAGCCAATACAACATTCAAAAAGGTATGGACTGCAGTGGTATCATGTTTCAGATCGTTCGAGATAACACAGAAACGTTTAGACTGCAGGATATCATTTTTATCTGTATAGTAAGAAACATATGGATGCAATGTAGTTTGTTTATTTGTCCAATGATACCCCTGTACTGCATCTTGGACAACAAAGCTATAATCTTAACCAAAACAAGATGCAGTACAGGGGTATCATCGCACATAAGCAATGCTTCAAGCCTGTTTGTTATTACAGCTTTAAAAGCGGTATCAACTGATTCGTAATCTGGCCGCAAAGGTGGGGGTGATCGCCCAATCTTCTTGAGTCTGACTTGCAATCTCGCAGTTAGACGTTGGTGGTTACTGTTGCAATCAGCCACTGGTCTAGTTTTATCGTTTTTGACACAGCTTCTCCATTTCTGGTTTATCATGATGAAGTCAGTTTGGTTGCACAACGTTTTGTTAGGCGAGGTCCAGGTGTATAAGTGTCGAGGATGGTGTTTGAACATGGTGTTCAAGATCGCAAGGTTTTGAGCTATAAAAATCAACCAAGTCCTCTCCTCTGTCATTTCGATCTCCTAAACCATTGCGTCCGCATGTCGTATTGGGACATTTGGTGACGCCCACTTTGGCATTCATATCTCCCATTTAACTGTCTGTTTAAGTGTCTCTTTACTTTTTAAATTTTAATTCTATTTTGTGGTTTATTTTGAAATGAGCAGTGCTGTACCCTCTCTAATTGATGGCAAAAAGGAAAATTGTATTTGCCTTTGTTGAAAAGTTGGCTAATCTGGTTTTTCGTTAAGTATTTTTGTGGCTGCAGAGCACAAACCGTTGTTTTAAAAAAGCAGCAACTTACTGGGATCCTCTGTTTGAAATACCCACCTTTCAGACTCAGAAATGGCAATGCTGGTGCTAAGTGCATAAAAGAGATGGCGTTTTGACGAGGTAAATTGGATATGAAGGGAAAGATAATCTAAAGAATCTGAAGATGACTCCATTATCAGTGAATTGGGGGAGTATCAACTTTGATGTATCAGATTAACCTGACAGAAAATCCTCGGATGGGCCATAACGGTTAATTTCCGGTAGCTTGAGCTATGTGCAATTAGGTGGTAAGAAATTGTAAATGAGTTTGTGAAAAATGCATGGACAAATCTTATTTTATAGTACTTTGTTGTGGATAGTTGAATAGCATATCTAATTAAAACATGAAAAGATACTGACCAAAGAGCAAAAGAAGCTAGAAACAGAAATGAAGGAGAAAATGAAAAAGAAATTGCAGGTATGCAAGAGGCATGGCAAATGAGACAAGATTAGCGATTTTGTTTTAGACCAATGTTGTTGTTGTTTGTTATTATTTCACAAGATTTTTTGTTAGTTTTTGTTATTTTCTTGTTGTTTTTTACTTTTTCGTTTGTTTTCATTATCATTTTCTCCAATTTATTGCTCAAATATTCTCCTTGTGACAGAATTCGTTNTAATCTGGCCGCAAAGGTGGGGGTGATCGCCCAATCTTCTTGAGTCTGACTTGCAATCTCGCAGTTAGACGTTGGTGGTTACTGTTGCAATCAGCCCCTGGTCTAGTTTTATCCTTTATGACACAGCTTCTCCATTTCTGGTTTATCATGATGAAGTCAGTTTGGTTGCACAACGTTTTGTTAGGCTTGGTCCAGGTGTTTTAGTGTCGAGGATGGTGTTTGAACACGGTGTTCAAGATCGCAAGGTTTTGAGCTACAAAAATCAACCAAGTCCTCTCCTCTGTCATTTCGATCTCCTAAACCATTGCGTCCGCATGTCGTATTGGGACATTTGGTGACGCCCACTTTGGCATTCATATCTCCCATTTAACTGTCTGTTTAAGTGTCTCTTTACTTTTAAAATTTTAATTCTATTTTGTGGTTTATTTTGAAATGAGCAGTGCTGTACCCTCTCTAATTAATGGCAAAAAGGAAAATTGTATTTGCCTTTGTTGAAAAGTTGGCTAATCTGGTTTTTCGTTAAGTATTTTTGTGGCTGCAGAGCACAAACCGTTGTTTTAAAAAAGCAGCAACTTACTGGGATCCTCTGTTTGAAATGCCCACCTTTTAGACTCAGAAATGGCAATGCTGGTGCTAAGTGCATTAAAGAGATGGCGTTTTGACGAGGTAAATTGGATATGAAGGGAAAGATAATCCAAAGAATCTGAAGATGACTCCATTATCAGTGAATTGGGGGAGTATCAACTTTGATGTATCAGATTAGCCTGACAGAAAATCCTCGGATGGGCCATAACGATTAATTTCCGGTAGCTTGAGCTATGTGCAATTAGGTGGTAAGAAATTGTAAATGAGTTTGTGAAAAATGCATGGACAAATCTTATTTTATAGTACTTTGTTGTGGATAGTTGAGCAGCATATCTAATTAAAACATGAAAAGATACTGACCAAAGAGCAAAAGAAGCTAGAAACAGAAATGAAGGAGAAAATGAAAAAGAAATTGCAGGTATGCAAGAGGCATGGCAAATGAGACAAGATTAGCGATTTTGTTTTAGACCAATGTTGTTGTTGTTTGTTATTATTTCACAAGATTTTTTGTTAGTTTTTGTTATTTTCTTGTTGTTTTTTACTTTTTCGTTTGTTTTCATTATCATTTTCTCCAATTTATTGCTCAAATATTCTCCTTGTGACAGAATTCGTTCAAAGAGTACGGAAATTACTGACAGGATGCCTTTTCTGACCCCAATCAATAACCTTTTTTAAAATTCCAGTTTTTCTCTCCCCGTAAATCAAACCGAAAATCCCATGTTTAGAGTACCACTGCACTAGCGACTAAGCCTTAGATCCACTGTATTTCGCGTACCAAATGGCACAATGCTATAGTATGTATGTTTTTTTCCACAGTACATTGATGAATTAGAAGTGATTGGTCACAATGCACAAGAAGCATACCTTAAACAGGGAGATAATAACTATGTTAATACCGAAGCTGACAGTGCAGACAGCACGGCTGCTGATATTGGAGAATTGAATGAAAAAGAGTAAGCACCATTTTAACTATTTCTGTGATTTTGTGTTGTTAGTGTTCGTGTAATATATTTCCAGAGTTACTGTTTTACACATTTATTTTAGTGGGAATAGGTAATCTACTAGTAAGCAATATCTTCTACTACAGTCGACGTGTCTCTTCGAAAACAGAATCTCTATGATCTCTCACTAAAATTTCTTCAATACACACCAGTACATTGAATGAATTTTAGTGAGAGAGTAAAAAAGTTCTGTTTTTCAAGAGACATTCATGGCTTTTGCATTTGACAAGCAATCAGATTTTGAATACAAATCGGATAATCAACCTAACAAATCGTCGAATTAACTGTTCAAAGTAATACAAGCAAACAGGATATTTGTTACTCGAAAAAGAAAAATCGAAGTCAAAACCACACCCTTTTGCCCCATTTGATAAAATCACTATAACATCATGCCCTCATTATGCGTAATATTTAGATTTAGTTTTTCATATTTATTCATGTAAAATGAGAAGGATAACGTGTAGAAAATTACGTCTTAAGTTTTTTTTTAACATGGCAAAGGTTTTGTTTTCTATAAAGCGGCACGAAGTATTCCCTTTTATATTTGTCATTACTCTTACACCATATTTCACGTACAGATATAAAAACGAGTGATTTTTGAGTGGATCAAGACCACAACTAAAGGTCCCTTTTGACTTTTCATCTCGTCCTTCAGCTAGGCTTCATGCATTGTCCTCAAAATCATTGCTGCCCTTAACAATCTCGTTTTTTCCATATTTCCATTATTATTTGTATCATCATCATCATCATCATCATCATCATCATCATCATCATCATCATCATCATCATCATCATCATTATCATTATCATTAATACCGTTATTATTATTTTTTTATTCCTATGGCGTGGCCTTGCATTGTTTTGTGATGGATGGGTAAACATCCCAATTCAATGCCCAGCAACAAACCAGCAAAGGTATATGCTGTCACTTATACTTCGCCCTTGGAAGTAGCGTCCCACAACAAGTGGGGAAAGGAATATAGCTTTATAGCATATATAGCATTAGATGTATAGCATTTTGCAATGAGTTAACTACGCTTGTTCAACAGTTCCTCTTTGTTAGTGTAATTGAGGATCTCGAACTTTTCCCTAAAACAAAGGCTGCACTTTTTCGATTTGTCTGAATAGGGCTGCGCGTGAGTTATTACCGACCCTTTCATGGTGGGGATGATGTTCTTTTCTTTCAACTCCCATACGTATGATGAAAGGGTTCTGCTGTTTCTGTACTTCTCATTTGTTAATGATTGCTTATGTCCGTTATATCTTGTCTTGAGATCTTTTTCGGTGAACCCAATATAAACTTTCTTCTGGAGTTTCGGTGCACTAACTTCGCATTTATATATGGCTGATTGTTCTTTACAGTCACCATCCAAACGGCATTCGTTTCTCTCTCTCTCTCTCTCTCTCTCTCTCTCTCTCTCTCTCTCTCTCTCTCACTCTCTCTCCTCCTCTCTCACT
>RDPX01000284.1:568983-582271 GCA_003991215.1 Morbakka virulenta | reverse complement strand
CTCTCTCTCTCTCTCTCTCTCTCTCTCTCTCTCTCTCTCTCTCTCTCTCTCTCTCTCTCTCGTCTCTTTCTCTCTCTGAAATGAAAGTACTTTGGCCTGTATAGTAGGCATCACATAGTCTCTGTAACAGAAACAGATAATAAGCTTAAGGCCAGTACTTTAATATTGAGGCAATTTTTAGTTGGGGATTTCTCACGGCCTTTGAAATTAACAGTTAAACACTAAGCAAAGCAAAGAACGTTATAATAGAATTAAATCTTCTTTGCGGAAATCAAGGAAAACTTAAAAGCTATAGTCAAGTTGGCTTTTGTCATGAACACTTTAAGAGGTCAAGATAAATATTTTCCAAGGCTTTGCTTGCTGCTTGCCAGTTAGACCTTCTAGCTCCGCAGATCAATCTGCCGATCTTAATTTGGTACGAAATTAAAGTTATCACATTAAGACCGACAGTACATTAGTTTCAACGTCAACAACCCAATTCTCTATACAACAAACAAAGAATGAAGAAATTACACGAGGCTTTGTTTTTAGTCTAACCCTGAACATTATTTGTTTGTTTATTTAGGAATGTGTACGCTGGATTAGTCCTGCGATTTCTGTACTCAATATCTAAAAAGTTGTTGTCGCTGTGTAACAGTGGTTAAAGGAAACTGCTGCTGTATCATACAAGGTGTGTACTTTGATGTGACGGTGTAACAAACTCGATAAGCAGTTTATCCAGACCTTTTAATTACTTTAGCCCATCACTCCTCCTGGAGTATGGTTAGTGACAACAGTCGGCCAGAGTTCTCTCCTTAACTGATCTCTCAAGCTGCTTCCAGGTTCGCCCAATCTTTCCTATGTCGGTCTCGAGTTCACATCGTCAGATTTTTTGCTGCGTCCTAATTGACTCAAGGCTTTTACTACCTGGTATATCATGTCCTCTTGGTAAGATCACCTTCCTCGTCCAGGGTAATAAGCTCTTTGTTTGCTGTTGGCATTTCAGTAGCAACCTACAGTTTTACACAGTGAAGCTGCTAGGCCCACCCCACCCCTCCTCCTTTCTCGTCCGGGCTTGGGATCGGTCTTCGAGGAGTTACCTGGACCTGTACACGCGCCTTTTAAACTAACCAATATTCAACCCAAAACTTCCAACTCTTCTTGATTTGTGTCTTGGCCATGTCACTTAAATACTTGTTTAAGTAGCTTGTCATTTGTCCGTTGTTTTCTCCTTTCTCATTGCAGAGATCCTTTCAGTGCTTATGCAGATGTTTTTCCGCTCCCGATGTTTGGACCATCATTGGTAATGAACGGTCAACCCTTGCAGTGGACAGGTACAGATACAAAACCCCGTAATGAAAAGGGAGCAATTATAACTTTACCATTTCAATCTCCAATTGATGAAAATAGTTTGAATGCCTTAGATGTAACTAACAATGGAACAGCTGCCATTTACTACTCGTGGAGGGTAAAATATTTTCTTTCTTCAATTTTGTATTTAAGTAAGCAATCACCTGTTTACCTTTTTTGGTACCATAGGCACAACTGTTTCCTAAACTATGAGATTGCCAGTACATTACTCTTGAGAACTTTATTAAAAGTGGCAAGTTTTGAAACAAGATTCTATAAATATTAGTGAAGCCAGGAAATAGATAAGGGGATAGGGTGAATAACTTGGAAAGCTTTTGCTGACAAATCAGCCACAATGACACCAGAGTGACAAGAAAAAGTACATAAAGAAGGGATAGTAGGTACCGTGAAATAGGGGAAATAAAAAAAACAGAGAAAAAGAAAGACCAAGATACAAGTACTTACTGCATTAAAAAAATTTGTGGCTTTGCCAAATATAGTACAAATAGCTGGTCAATCGAAGAATGCACCAGAAGGGATGTGGATGCAAAAACAGTACCAAATACAAGTACATGGAAAACAAACACCTTTTTTTTGGTTAAGCAATTTTTAGGACTTATATAACAATGTACAAGGGATGCAAGATTAACAGAATTTTCCAGTCTATTCGTCTATTTGTAAGGTTTATATTATATAAAATAAGGATGGTAGGATTATGAAATGACAAGTGATACGAAAACTTTAATATGAATTTTATTCATATTTGTTGATAGCAGCGATAATTTCTTGGAAAGTGTTTTTACCCTAAGTGAAATAATTAGGAATATGTCACCCTAATTTGTTACTTTTTTTCTTCTTTTCTAGTTTGAACGGCCTGTTGACCCTTTCAAACTTAAAAAGGGGAGACCAATACAAAGGTTTTACTTTGATATTAGAAGCGGTGAGATATATTAATCACTTTTTAATCTTAAAGCTCTGTCTAAAACGTGGCATTATATTTACTGAACACTTAGATAGTAGCCTTTTAATCGCAATTAAAACCTTAAGCCGATTTGCCTTTGTGTCTGAATGACCTCGCCAATTTTTTATTTCTGCTATAAAGTAGTAGTCTCATGCTGGCTTTCTCTCCACCTTTCTTTCTCGTTCTGTCTGCTTGTTTGTTTGTGTGTGTGTGTGTGTGTGTGTGTGTGTGTGTCTCTCTCTCTCTCTCTCTCTCTCTCTCTCTCTCTCTTTCTCTCTCTCTCTCATTCTACCCACTACCCACTTCTATGTGTTTATCTTGGTTTGCCGATCCTCCTTTGCTTCGTTAACTATTGAAATACCGTCTCAAGGCAACTTTCTGTAACGGTGTTGGTTGCCATGTGGAATACTTGACCAGTCCTCTCAGGCATTTGTTTTTAGAGTTCTTTTATTTGTGGCTGGTTTTTTCATCGATGTATTCCAGAATTTTGTATGATACAGTAGTGTTTTGGGTGGATTGATCCTGAAACGTCGGGACTAGATTCGTGCCCAAAGACTTTCCTTACATTTGAACTTCGAGAATGGATTTTCACCAATCCAAAGCTGCCTGTTGTTATTTTGAATCCCAGATAATGTAAAGTGTTCGGCATCGTATATTGCCTGTCCGTTCCAAAGCGTAGCCTAATGGATTCTGTTGCTCATCATTAAATGCTTGGCCGCCTGACGATATAAGGGCTTAATCTCTCTGACGTAACTCAGTAGTAGACGATTGACTTCTTCACTTTACTGCTTATAATTATGGGAACTTCATATGTTTATCATCTAGTCTGTCTGAGTAAACTATGTCATGACCTTATAAAAACCTACATTCTCTTGAGGTTCAATAACGCCACGAGTGTGTAGGTTGTAGTTGTCGAACTTCTTTATCATCTGAGCATATTTGCCGGCTTAGTACAAGGGTCTCAGGATTGAGGAAGAAGGCAAAACAAGGATACTTTTGCCTCTGCCTCAATCATTGGGATGTCAGTACCCCGATTTCCTTGTTTCAAATTCGTCATATATCTAGTTACCATATGAAGGAGAGAATCCGAGCTCGCTCTGAAGAGAGCAAAAGACGTACCAACCTTCGAAAAAGAAAACAAGGAAGATCAGCAAAGAGATAAAGAGATCTAGTGGATGACAACATAAAGAACAGGGGGGTGAAGAAGTATGATGCAAGAGGTGTTAAAATATGACGATGATTGCTGACTTCTAGGTCAACCTCGTGAGGACGAGAATCAGCACGAAAAACAGAGATCCAGGTTCTAGACTTCTTTCTTTCCCGTTGCCTCCAGTGTATCTTTGGGTTTGGTTTCGTATGAAGTTTTCCTCTGGATGAAATTAACCTCATGCGCTACCCACTTCATTCCTCTAAGCTTTCTACTACTAGTTAGACCCAGAAAGAGTTTGACCAGATTCTAGGTAAAAATACTTCCCTTTATCAATTATGGATATATTTGATATAACTGCGATTCAGCACAAATACAGATAAACATTTCATGAAAAACACGATAGTTTTTAACCTTTTCATCATTTACATGTTTCGGTATTCACATACCTTCTTCAGAATGTATGTAAAATGTACAAGAAACATCAAGGCTTTTATACTAATCAAAACATAATTCAGTGTTACAGAGCGTATGTAACAATACCCAAGTGAAAAAGCAGAACAAAGACACTAAACAAGCAACTGTCCTATGTAACAATAAAACTGTTTATTTAATGCCGGTTGTTTCCATTTAATATGCAAACCCTCTTTTATACGTAGTTGGTACTTAGTGCTTGCATAATCTAAAATGGAAAAACAACTACCATTATTGCAAGCTCTTTTGCAGTCTAAAGAGGCATTTATATGTTGATAAATGTGCGAATTTTTGTCCTTGTAATGCTCTTTAATTCTTGTAGACAAATGCCTTTCAGTTTCCCCGATATAGCTAGCATTACAGCTGGCGCAAACAAACTCATACACTACATTAGATGCGTGTGAGAAACTGACCAATTTGTCTTTCTTAGAAAAGAAATCCCTGAGCTTACAAGTTGTAAAAATCAATTTAATATCAACCTCTTTACAATGTTTTTTCACAACCTTTTTTATTTTGTTTTTTAGAATGATAGAATTTCTACCAATGTACGGCAATTTAAAATACCTCGTGTTCCGAGTCTCAACATTTTCCGGTTTATCAGTTTTAACATAATATTTGTTGAGATAATTCCGAACAATTTTATTAACAAGCCATGTTGGGTATAAATTACGGCCTAATATATTGTATAATTTTTTTAGATCTAAATCAAATGAATACCAAGAAGAGTTTATATGGAAAGTTCTATCCAAAAGTGTTCTAATTAAACCTGTTTTATACTGGAAGGGAACAAAACTAATAAAGTTAGTCAAAAGTCCGGTGTATGTCTGTTTATGAAAAACAGACGTTTGAATCTTATTATTACTATTATTCAAAATAATGTCTAAAAAAGGTAACTTTTTGTTATCCTCTTTTTCACATGTAAACTTAATATTAGGGTGCCGTGTATTCAAATATCCCAAAAAATCTAGGGCCTGTTGCTCACAATCAAAAAGAACAAAACTGTCGTCAACATATCTACGATAGAACAGTGGCTTCTTACCCTCAAATTCTTCAATCCAGATTTTTTCATAATGACCCATAAAAAGGTTAGCCATAATAGGCGCTAATGGAGAGCCCATTGCGACACCATCTATTTGGTCATACATTATACCCTCAAATAAAAAATTAGTTTTCAATGTGGCAAACTGAAAAAGTTTGCGAAGACTTTCTCTTGAAAACTTGTTACCAGAGGTTTTGGTGATGATTAACTCAACAGCTAAATCTNAAGAGGGAGAGAGAGAGAGAAAGAGAGAGAGAGAGAGAGGGAGAGAGAGGGGGGGCAGGGGGAAGACCGACAGATGGACAGATTGATGAAGGGAAAGGTAGGTAAAGAGATGGAATAAATTGTCAATAAATTTAAAACAATCTCAGTTGTAGATTAAAGAAGAGTAGCTAGTCGAAGGTGATAGTTTGAACGCCAGTGACACTGTTTGCGAAAATCAAATTTTTGCATCACTACCCTATTTTGAATGTTTCACAGCATTGCTTTTCTTAAGAAATTGTAAGTTACCTAATGAAAGGGTTAAACGATGGCCTGTATAAATGTCCATATTACAGCATTTGTGTGCTTATTTACCTGCAGAAAATTTTTGTCTTGGTAGTGGTATACTAATATTAAGTTTTTTTTGTTACTGCAGGTGTTATTCTCCCTGGTGACAACCTGAAAGTGCGATTTTCCTTCAAGTCTCCAAACGCTGGTATGTTTACCGAAGTTTGGATATTTGAAACACAACCGATACTTTGTGGCGGTGCTCAGGTTCAG
Organism: Morbakka virulenta; assembly: GCA_003991215.1. Classification (NCBI taxonomy): domain Eukaryota; kingdom Metazoa; phylum Cnidaria; class Cubozoa; order Carybdeida; family Carukiidae; genus Morbakka; species Morbakka virulenta. Next base: position 576,559 of record RDPX01000284.1, on the reverse strand, counting down.
GTTATACTAACGGGAATAGCCACTAGAGAAGATACTTATATTGAAAAACGAGCACAACTTGAGGTACCAGTTTTAATTGAATTTCTTATCATTTTTATTCTGTAAAGGATAACGTAATTCAAATGTGTAATAAATTATTCTTAAATGTGCTTTTTTGTGGATTTTGTAGGTATTATTACAGATTAACTTCATAAGGAGGAAATTTAGGGGTACCCCCATTATTGTACAAAAATCTTGACAACCACTACATATTAGTGGCAAAAGGGTTATGGTTAAAGTAGCAGGTGTGTGCATCTTTAGTGAACTAGTGGTGTCTGTGGCAGATAAATAGTAAACATTGCTGATATCATTCCAAGCATTATTGTTTGCTGTTTTTCGAATGATTGTAGGCAGCTCAATTATTTGCTAAAACTATTTCTATTTTACTTGTTTTTATACATTTATTAAATAGACAATTAAGTTTATAATGTGAATGTTTGAGAATTTTTTTGACAGTAACATGCTTTCAGACCATGCCTTTATTATGAGCTTCAAAAGAGAAAACAAAAGACCTTAAAGTGCCAGGTTGTCGTTTGGCGGGATTGCCTGTCTTATGGCGAGAAGGGTCATTTTAGGTTATTTTACAACCCGTAGAGAGATGGTTTTCTAGATAAAAAGCCTCATAGCTACTTCATCACCTTCATTTATGGGGGCTATATGTGGGAGACATTGTATTGTGTTGCTGCATTTAAAACCAACTCCTGGAGCTCGATTAGCCTGTTTGCTGATTATCTGCCTCAAGATGACGATTGCAGACAACTGTTTCCATTTTCGAATTTTATTATCAACAATGCACTGTTAGAATTCTTGCAGAACCTCGGTCTTTTTGTTGATGTTCAGTTTTAAGGATCTCGAATCGTGACCTTTTGCACTTACCTACACTTATTCAAGTTCTTGGTTGTTGCTGGGAATAGATGAAGTGGTGTCCCTGATGAAAGCTCTCCGTTATTTTCTGTCCAACCTCATTCCATGGGCTGCCGCTAGTGGGTCTCTGTATAACCTCCTTGTCAAGCCACCTTTCTGCACACCCTTTAAAACCAAGTTTTTCCAACTTACATTAGGTGCATTTCGTGGGCACCTCCAATGTGGTGGTCGAATAGAGTCGTACAGCATCTTTGGCAGACGTGAAGCGTCCCTTCTCCACTTGTGTCCAAACCAACACAAACGGTATCTTGTGATCAACGGTGACCTTTTAACACTTATTATGGAACGTATCTATAGGCTTATGGATAAATGTAGTGAACGATGTGCTATAGCTGTGAATATTGCCTAGTCAGTTGATGAGGTATAACATATGGGATTGATTCATACGCTTTCTGGTTTTGTTTTTGGTGAAAGGGTCTTTGGTATTCAGTCCTTTTTTTCGAGTCCAAATATGCATGTAGCCTTGGATTGAATTACATCTACAAATTAGTATTCCATTAAGGCTGGGCTTCCACAAGGTTTTGTTTTTGGTCTTGTACCTTTCTTCGTTTCATCAATGATATTTCTTGTAACTTGCTTGAATTCTGGAACATTTCTACTGATGGCACTACCTTGATTCTGGTATTGGTCACAAGGAAACAAAACAGGAACAATTCAAACGTGCGGAAGATTTTGAATATGACCTTCAGGCCCTCAGAGAATCGGGAAGGAAGTGTCTTGTTTTTTTCAGTTCAGCAAAAATATAACTGATATCATTTAGTAGAAACCTGACTCCTTTTCCTCCTCTAGTATTCACAGACTATCATTCTGATGATGACCTTGGATTCTCCTCTTGAAAAATGCTCTTCAATGAGTATCCTTGATATACCATTTTCTATAAACCTTTTTTTGGGTTCTTATTTTCAATTTATTTTTAATTTGTTTCTAAGGAGATTGCTTCTTTGTATCACGCTAGAGAGCACCTGATACTGTATTTTGTATCTCTATAAAGCTACCATCCTTCCTTTTATAAAGTACTGCTTCCACATCTATATGGGTGCTCCCTCATCTTCCATATCTAGGTGGGAACATCATATCTTGACGTCCATGATCGAGTTTAGAGGCAGGCCTGTAATTTGAAACCTCCAAACCTTTTCGCCACTCTTAAATCTTTGTTTCATGGACAAAGTGTGTCTAGTCATTTTCTGTAAATAATCATCGTGGAAACTGTTTTAATGAACCTTTTTTTGCTGATACCAGCTCAGTTTGTTGCATCTTGTGCCATTTGCTTCTCTCAACTCCTCTATCCTCGTGCAGTTGTTGTCTCTCGTTGCATTGAATCTTTTTTTCTGAGACGGTTGCACTGTGGAACTCTTTGGCTTTCGACTGTTTTCCCTATTATATGACACGTTTTTGAACTTTAGGCCTACTCTTATTTTTTTGCTTAGCTTTTTTTATTCTTTGCTTCACATTGCCATACACTTTGTGGGTCCATGCCATGTATAATGGTTCTTAACCATTATACATGGCATGAACCCACATGGTTGTCTGGTACAACCACAATTATTTTTGTAAACTTTTAATATTTTTTTTCAGAAAGCAATTGCAAAAAAAGAAGCTCTGCGGGCTGTAGACCGGATTTTAATAGATTTACTCTCTGGTGTAAGAACACCACCGAGACCAAGCACACCAATAGATGCTTACATAACGGTAAGTAGATGAATTGCATTGTAAAACATACTTGGACTCAGCAAATGGAAAGGGATTAAAAAAAGGCAATGATAAAACGCTTAATTAATATGAGTTGCTCCCTCTCCTCTATTCAGCTACCTCCTTCGCTTCATTGGGTGTCGAAGGCAGTTGAAAAGCGCATGGTAATTGTGAATATCTTCAAGTAAACGTTATGATTGGAAAATAATTAGATTTAGACCATACTGGCGATAACTTAGGTGGAAGGCCTTGAGCATATGGGCGACAATTTAACTGCTGTGCCGGTAAGTGACATTCGTTTATATTCCGAGTCTCCCCATAACGTTTAACGTTTTATATATAAACATTAATAAGCTCTTATCGCATTCAAATTTTGAAAATAATTTATTGTTGCTCAGTTAAAAAACACCTAACTTGTTAAATGTTTCAAGTTTTATCTTCTTTAGTAATGTACAATCCAGTTACACACAGCGCGTATATAATCAACAATACAACAACACTTTTGTAAATACAACAAAGATCTCTAAAATCCGAATGAACTAGAGGAAACATGTAATTGCAAGACAAGAAATATACAGGGTGTGATGTGACAAAGGGGTGTTAGAGATGATACTGTCTGTCCACACATTCACAAAAGAACAATACACAATTAGGAAATTACAATAAAAATCTCTAAACAGGGCAACCTGAATACGCTAGATAAGATATGTCATAGTACGAGACAGAATAAAGAGGGTTTTTCTTAACAAAGGGGTGCGAGGAAAGATGAGTGAAAGAAAAGCGATAAAATATATTAACAAAAACAATAAATATATACATGAATAATATGAAATAAGATCTTGAACTAAAGCTTCCTATAGCAGGATGAATTAAAGTATACAAAAATAACAAGACTAAAATATTTTTACCTCTGAATCTCCAGAAGAGTATTGAAATCACGAAACAGGCTTGTCGAGATGAACATTGTTCTTTGACTCTTTTCTCCTCATTGTATTATTATTTGTCACGCTCTGCATTTATTTATTGAGCACTGTAATATCTAAGACCATATAAATATATGTATATATATAATAATATAATATATATTTAATATACTTATATATATTTAATATATTTATTATATATATTTAATATATATTATACATGTTAGATAATATATATATATATATATATATATACCTAATTTCACCTAGCTGCTCTATATTTTTTTATTTGTTAAGTTTGGTTTTTTTACTTTGTTGTATTTGAAATGACTTGCATATAACGGCTCTTATTTTTTTCATATCTAGGAAAAAGAGATATTCGAACGCATGAACGATAAGGTTGGTACTTCGTCACAATTAGTTTTATGCAACCTTATTGTTTTATGTCTTATGAAAGCCCATGTTGTATTCCTTACATGCAGCACTAATTTTATAGATGTGATAAAATTTTAGAATAAATTCGTATGAGCTGCCGATGTACCATTGAGAATGTTGCAGCCTGGCCATGTTTTCATAAGTAAGAGCTTGCTAAGATTCTTATATCGCAAAACGTATATACTATTTTGTGTTAGTGTTACTAAATTGTTGTGAAAATATCTATTAACTGTCAGCTGCTCTACATTCTTATCAAAAAGCGTATTTTGAACTGCTCATTTTGTTAAATATAAACACATTTGGAATTGAGAATAGATTAGTATCGATTCCCCTGACTAGAAAGTTACATTGCCCTATCTGAAACGCATTAAAGCGTTCCTCCATATGCAACATCTATATTGGACATTTAGTTGGGCTTAGCAAATAAACAGTAGCGGAATTGCACGTAGCAGATATTAATCAATCTTATCATATGCTAGTAAGGTAAGCTAAACTAGACTGAAGAATATGTTAATGTACGGCAAAGAAATTTTCAAGTTAATTATTCTTGGACCATACAGTACCATTTGAAGCTATATTACAAAATTAACAGCTGTATTTTTGTATTCCATTTTTTTGTGGTAGCGTGATGGTATGAGATCTGACAGCTGAATAGTGTGGACCTGTGTACAGACCTTGAAACCTGCCTATTCCTACATTTTTGTGCCCAAATACCTCGCACATAAAGTTTAACTTTTACTTCGTTTTATCCGCCTTTTAAATAATACAATATTATAACATTACATAGGCACGATTAATCTTCTTCTTCTTCTTCGTCTTCTTCTTCTTCTTTTCGGCCTTTTTCCAATGGTACGTCGGGTCGGCCGCTCGACACTGCATCCTCCAACTTCTATCTTCCCTCCCACGCGCCTTCCCTTAGTCCCACTGTTTTCGTGTCTCTCTTGATTACATCCCGTAGCCTGATCTTTTGCCTGCCTCTTCTTCTCCTTCTAGTTACCGGAGCTTCTCATACATCTTTCAGCACCTCTTCTGGTTCTCTCCTCATGACATGTCCATGCCACCTGAGCCTGACTTCTCTGGCTTTGTCCTTAATACTTGCCACCTTCACAAATTTTCTGATGTCCTCATTCGTTCTGTGCTTATGTAGGGAGATTCCACACATCCATCTAAGCATTCGCATCACAGTGCTTTCCAAAACTCGCTCATGATTAATCTAACAACATGTAAAGCGATTGCTCCACAATAATCCTTATTTTATACATTTTTACTTCAGTTGATGATTTTTCCCCTTGCCTTGTACCCTATTCCCTGCCAAGCAATGACTTAGCCATTTTTTTAACACACCAGCTCTTGTATGATAATGAGATAGTAACGCAATTGTCAACACTGTACTCGGATGTCACTGGTGGGAAGATGTGGAATATGTCAATAAATGAAATAATTAAGGTTTGTAATAAAATTTATTTAACCATTTATCATTTTGATAGTATTGTATAGCATTGCCTTGTGTTGTTTTTGTGTGTTTTTTCACTTCCCCTTGAAGTTAAATTGAAGAAAACTGGTCCTTAGTTTTCAAAAATATATTTAGATCTCAAGGTTACTAGACTTGCTATGGCTTGTTGGGTGTGTTTTCGACGAAAGAAAGCATTTGAAAAAGTTGAACTCGTGTTTTAAATTTTGGCAGCTCCTTTTTACAATTTGTATTGGAATTTTTTGGGAAACTAATTTCGTGGACGTTTTGGTCACTTATCCTGACTGTTTCGTGTAAGTAAGTAATATTGTCGCAATCACTGTATGTTTGCAGTTAACGCATTGCAATCAGATTTTAGTTTGATAAAAGGTTAAGTTCAAGTCATACTACAAGAACTGCAAACACAAGGTGGATGTTCGAGCCTGAGACATCTGGTGCTAATGGCCAGCACAATAACGATCCCAACATCCGTCTTCGTTTTAAGTGTAGTTGGTTAGTGGGGGTTTTTTTTTGGGGGGGGGGCGGGGCGGTGTTAAATAGTAGTTAAACCATCACCAAAGGTTCATATGAGTACTAGCCAGATATTATGTGGATGAAGATCTTGCTAATCAAGGAATTACGTTTGATCTTTAGTGATAATAAGGGTGTTGCATACCATTGACAAAGATGATTACATTAGTGGTAGTTATGCTAATATAATATGAGCATTGATAACATTGTTGATATTAATGTTGCAGCTTAAATGGAATGACAAAACTCGCAACTTGTTTACTGGTTCCGATGGTGAACCACACACTGTTTGCACATCAATTGATATTCTGACCCCCAAAAGACAATTTGACCCCAACAGTCAACCACAGCCTACAGTTATCTCAATGCAACCTTTATTCATACTCGTATTGAAACATAAGCCCAACTGATATTCCTAGTCTTATTGCAAATACTAACGGTCATTAAAACTTCCCTTTATTTGCAAACATTACAGAGAATATTCTTCTATTGTTATTGGAACCCGATCAGAGTTATGGACAGTGTAGTTCGTTTCATAACTTTTATAAGTCAAACAGAAGAATGTTTTTCTTGTTTATTTTATCATCACCTCACATAACACATGGAATTTCATTTTGTTTTTGTCCTTCGATTTGATTTATCATCTGTTCATATATAAAAGGACGTTTTTTTCTTTCCAGAGCCTTATTGTTTCTGTAATCACTCAAAATTCACCTAATTTTCTCAAGTAGTGTGTGGAAGACGCTATGTTTTACTAAATGTATGCAAGTCAGAAGTTCTTTATCAGCTATAATAACTGATAATGATTTATTACTAATATAATAATAGAAATAATAATAATAATAATTATTATTATTACATTTAATTAGTACTTCAGTTGTTTATTTGTTATATGTTTATACCCAATGGATCTTTGATAATTAAAGTAGTTTTTTTGAAAATGTCTGACCATTTTTTTTCTGTTTTACTATTTTTTAGGCCATTAAAATAATGGAAGACGAGGAACAAATTGAAACGTCCTTTGAAACTTTGAATTCTTATTTGGGCAAAATGACCAAAAGAAAGGTACCGCCGAAAGATAGAGCAGTATATTCAGCTAGGTATGGATATAGCTAATTTCTTTCGTTGCTTCTATTTTGTTTTAGAATGGAGTACAGTTTGCCAGTCATACTGCATGCTGAATTTTATCCCGGCCCATATTCGATATAAAAATAACCTCTTCGATGTCATATAATTTACATATTTTTGTTATTCATACTTAAATTTGAATTTCTGTTGTTATTTAATATTTTTATTTTTATTTTTATTTATGTTTATGTTTATATTTATATTTATATTTATATTTATATTTATATTTATATTTATATTTATATTTATATTTATATTTATATTTATATTTATATTTATATTTATATTTATATTTATATTTATATTTATATTTATATTTATATTTATATTTATATTTATATTTATATTTATATTTATATTTATATTTATATTTATATTTATATTTATATTTATATTTATATTTATATTTATATTTATATTTATATTTATATTTATATTTATATTTATATTGTTATTT
>RDPX01000284.1:554523-568963 GCA_003991215.1 Morbakka virulenta | reverse complement strand
TTATTTTTTATTTTATTTATTTTTATGTTTAAATATAAATTTATATTTATATTTATATTTATATTTATATTTATATTTATATTTATATTTATATTTATATTTATATTTATATTTATATTTATATTTATATTTATATTTATATTTATATTTATATTTATATTTATATTTATATTTATATTTATATTTATATTTATATTTATATTTATATTTATATTTATATTTATATTTATATTTATATTTATATTTATATTTATATTTATATTTATATTTATATTTATATTTATATTGTACTTGCGTTTTGCATTAAAAAATTGGGTAAACGTTAGTGCTTAGTCGGCTGGTCTCTTTCTTGATACTCGGATACAACGTACGCAAATAAAATAAAATGCAAATATTAAACGAATATATGTGCTAATAAAGCAATGAAGTTACTATGGTCCACGTGGAATTCACCACAAAAACGTACGTACCAATATACGTAACGAAAATATCCAAATTGTTGAAAGAAAGCGTCTGCAAGTTGGGTGACTACATCAGATGGCCTGTGTGCATGATTTGTTAACTCTTGAGCTTAAGAAAGAAAGGGTTTTTATTCATTTGTTCGAGTGTAAGAAAAAGAGTCAGGAATAGATTAAATTTGCTGGGACCTTATTCCACTTCTACCCTCGAAATACATAGAAGTAATAGCCAAGAAAGTCATACGCAGCGAAACTTGAGAACTTTAAGTCGAAGGTCCCCAGGAGTCATTTCAATCATTTCTTTGTATTGTATCGGTCGAGGCTCTCAAGTTCAGGAATTGCATATATATCCTTTCTTATCCCCCATTGCTATTCTCTGAAATTCTCTACCTTTTTTATGCTTCTGTGGTGACTGTAATCATAATCGGTTTAAGGTTTTCAGTACCAGGTAGCTTGGAGCTAGGTATTCCATATCATCTACCTACTTTACCTATGCCTTCCTTCCTATTGCGCTTAATTTCTCAGTGAGCTTAGAGCACTGTTCTGAGTAATATACTTTTTTTTTCAAATATACAAAAGGCACAATTGTTTTTATTTGTTTTCAAACATTTTGAAATTGCTGACCCCTGTATCTTTCAAAGCATATACATGACTTCAGAGGTTATATGAGCAGGATTTTTCTGAAAAAAACGATTAGCAGATTATTCATGAAAAAGCTAGACAATTTCCATCGAAGATTCTTAAGAAAGGTATTCATTGCCAACTGGGCAAGCATTGTTAAAATACTGTTAAAATGTCAGAAAATGAAATAAAACTGTAGACAAAAAAGACTGGCTTTGTCATTTTCTCAAACTTTTAAAATAAACTTCTACAACATTTGCCGTCAAAGGTGCCTGCAGAAAAGTAAAGATAGACTGTAAGAGGAGCAAATGTGTCTTGAGCTGATAAGAAAGTATATAAATAGAAATCTGAATCTTGAAAATATAAACGATAATTCCTTTGAAATTATGAAAGAAATCTGTGCAAACGGAAAAATAATGGAGAAAATTGGGGCATGATTACATGATATGTATCCGCAATATTGATGTTGTAGAACAAAAACTGGTGTGTTATATGTTTACATAAACATACCATGCAGATCGGCGATCCAAAAAATACGAAGAAGTAATGACCAAATATTAATTTGACAGCAATAGCAATCGATATTATTGTTGGAATTGCAGGTGCCTGTTGCATCGTTTTGAAGTGACATACCATTGTATTGATAATTACTTTGAGTCATCTTTTGTCTTGATATATGTGCCTTGTTTCTTTATTAGCTATCAGCTGCTATGTGATGCTATTGATTGTTTCTGTCACGAGGCTTCGATCCTCCAAACTACTCTTGACATGCCAGAGAGAGATTTTATGGTAGAACAACCACAGGAAGAAGGTAAGCACATGTATTTTGCAATGAAATTCATTAAGGGCACATTGCCTGTGCTGCGACTTTCTTAAAGTAATAACTATTAAAATATGGTTTTCGTGGTATATTTAATGTTTCAAGATTATACGTCTCCTACACAAACCTTATAATGCGGTTTTTAAACCCTTCCATAATTAGGTTATTACTAATATACTTACTGAACACTAGTTAAAATTAAGAGTATTGTTGAATTCAAATATACTCTATTTTCACTGAAGATTTTTTCGCGTAAAGTACCGTTCTTATTAAAAAATCCTTTCAAAATTACCTTTTTTGCCAGATACAAAATGCCAAAATGTCGGCTCCTACTTCTATGTATTATCTTGTAGTGAGTGTCCTTTTCTTGTTTACGGTCAAAATTCTGCAGGAAATGATTCTTTTAATCCTTCCGCTCTGTGGTGCTTTGAATCTTTATGACCTTGAACCAGGGGGATCTGAATTATTTAGATCGCCCTTCCTTGAACCCTTGCTTCTTTCGAAACAGTGTGTCAATGTATTGATTGAGTTACTTTTATACATTCAGAAAGCAGCTTTTTTCTACATGATTTACGACAGTAAATTAACTTGATTGTTGAAAATGTACACTTTACTGTACTGAAGTGACGTATTTGACCATTGGCTGTTATTTGTGTCAGAGTTCTATAGAATTCGATGAGTGTTTTGTTAAGAATGTTCTGTTGTATACTCGCTATGTATGTATGTATGTATGTATGTATGTATGTATGTATGTATGTATGTATGTATGTATGTATGTATGTATGTATGTATGTATGTATTTATTTATTCGCCACTAACAAAAAAAATACAAATGTTCAAAGGTAAGTGTTCAAAACCTAATACATGATGTTATCTAAAATAGTTAAAAAATAAGAGTAAACAGAAACAAAAAAGAACGAAACAAACTTGCAATTGAGTTGGGTTGCGCCGTCGTAAAGTGTAGTTGAATTCTTTTGGTTGTGTTGAACTCCTGAGAGTTCAACTGGCGTTGTTGCTTGAGTTTGGCTTTTTGGTAAATCAATGTGAGAAGTGTTTTGTAAAGGAATCAGATACAGTNTTGTTCTACATAGTTTAGGACAGTAAATTAACTTAATTGTTGAAAATGTACACTTTGCTGTACTGAAGTGACGTATTTGACAATTGGCTGGTATTAGTGTCAGAGTTGTATAGGATTCGATGAGTGTGTTGTTAAGAATGTTCTGTTGTATACTCGCTATGTATGTATGTATGTATGTATGTATGTATGTATGTATGTATGTATGTATGTATGTATGTATGTATGTATGTATGTATGTATTTATTTATTCGCCACTAACAAAAAAAATACAAATGTTCAAAGGTAAGTGTTCAAAACCTAATACATGATGTTATCTAAAATAGTTAAAAAATAAGAGTAAACAGAAACAAAAAAGAACGAAACAAACTTGCAATTGAGTTGGGTTGCGCCGTCGTAAAGTGTAGTTGAATTCTTTTGGTTGTGTTGAACTCCTGAGAGTTCAACTGGCGTTGTTGCTTGAGTTTGGCTTTTTGGTAAATCAATGTGAGAAGTGTTTTGTAAAGGAATCAGATACAGTCCTCTAAAACAAATTTGGACTTCTTTGATATTGCTTCTTGTTATCTTTCCAGCGCAAAATAGAGTATGCACTCGTCACTCTCCTCATTTGCTATTTTCGGTCATTTGGATTATTGACTTATTTTTGTACCTCTTTAATCAATAACTATTTTTTATTAGTTGGTCTATAATTAGATTTCCTTGAAAATATTCTGGAATGTTCTGTTTAAGCATTTTATTCTTAGCCCTTTTTCACTTATCTTGCCTTGTGTTTGCTCTTAGAAAGTAGTGTTCAGTCTTTTTTAAGTAGATGATGGAGGAAATCTATCTGGCTTTTAATGATCATTATGATTAAGACAAACTGTTGAGTCTCATAGGTATTTAAGGATGTTTTTTAAGTTTTGTAAAAATATTATGTACTTTAAATTAGATTTGTTGAATGCTGGAAAAAGTATCAGGGTGAAAGTTTAGGAACTTTTGAAAACAAACTTTTATGAATTCAGTTAGGACTGTAGGATAGTTATAGTTTAGAGTTTTGTATTCATCTCACTGCGAATGTCAACAATTGTAACGTTTCTGATTTTGTTAGTCTTAATTTGCATATTATATGCGAGCATTCACACCTGGTGAGATAAGTTAGAAAAAATNATCTATCTGGCTTTTAATGATCATTATGATTAAGACAAACTGTTGAGTCTCATAGGTATTTAAGGATGTTTTTTAAGTTTTGTAAAAATATTATGTACTTTAAATTAGATTTGTTGAATGCTGGAAAAAGTATCAGGGTGAAAGTTTAGGAACTTTTGAAAACAAACTTTTATGAATTCAGTTAGGACTGTAGGATAGTTATAGTTTAGAGTTTTGTATTCATCTCACTGCGAATGTCAACAATTGTAACGTTTCTGATTTTGTTAGTCTTAATTTGCATATTATATGAGAGCATTCACACCTGGTGAGATAAGTTAGAAAAAATAGAACAGCGACTTTGAATCCAGGATCTTTTACAGTATTACAGTTTATTTGGGCAAAATTATTAATTTAAAGAATTAGCAGAGTTCAGTCTTATGTTAGATTTGTTAAGCTTTATGTGAATATTTTGTAACAATATTTATTCGCGTTTAAATTGGGGCCTACTGAGCCTAAATAGAATCTACTAGTTTTTGAAATCACAATTTATCTCATTTTTTCGAAAAGTGCTTCGTAATTTCGAATTACCATTTAACCCGGATTATTCTTTTAAACTTCAATACCAGGACAGAAGCTTAACTAAAAATTTTTAAAGTATAAAATATACACTAGTTTTTTTTGTTTTTTTTTCAGTCGTGAAGAAAAGTAAGCGCACTGGCGAAAAGATTCCAGATAAAAGACAGGATACAAAAAAGGACAGGAAGGTAAACTGGAAGTGCTTTTGTTTTTTTTAAAACATTTGCTAGTTTTTGTTCGTATTTTTCTTCCTATATATATATATTTCCAATGCTATGTTACTTATTGTGACATTCTCTAAAGATATTGTAATGGTTTAAATCAATCGCAAAACATTGCACCTTTCAAAATTGTAATGGAAAACGTTTTTGAACTTGTTTACTCTGAATGTTATTGTAATGAATTTTAGTTTACGAGTTAGTATTAAAAGTCTATATTATCTTTATTAATTTTAATGTTTTTGATCCATTAAAGGTAAAATAAATTAGGACGATTCTGTTTTTGTGAAATTTAGCCGTAAACTAGAAAGTAGTCCTATTGCAAAATTCGACAGACTTTTCTTGGTGTTTTGATAGAAAGGTCACCCCAGCCGGTAATTGCGATCAAAGAATACAATATGTACAAAAGTATGTCGACTGAACATGAACGAAGAGAAGGAACGGTGTCGTTTTATGGCGACTTGGCAGTCATTTTATGATGTTATCTCTGTCAATTTCGACCCTGGTAATTGGTGGGGTGGTGGTGGGTCAACTGCTATCAGTTGTAACGCTGCATATTCCAATAATGGCTTTTTGAATTATTTACTGTATTGCCTTTGAATTATTTCTCTTTCTTATTTCTGTTTGATTTTCGAAAGTGGTCATTTTATGAGAGCTTGTGGGCCAAACAACGTCTTTATTACTCATGTAGAATTGAAACAATGAAATCCCCTTGGCTTTGTCCGGTCCTTCGCCGCCTTTAGTTTTAAATATGATGACTGATTTTCTTTGCAGGAAACGATGTCACCAATAAAAGGGAAAGTAACTTCGAGTTCAAAATCACGTTCTAAAGGTAATAACAATTTCTCATATTGTATCTTTTGGATTGAATGCTTTTTCAGTTCAAGGTCAACTCTTATCTGGTGGCGTAACGGGTTTTTTCGTGTGTTTTTTACAGTTCCGTTCACACGTGGCTTTATGCCTTATTTGGTACTTAACCGTAGAAAAGAAGATGGATAGAGAGAATGAAAGTTATTATTTAACCCCGAGAACTCAGGTGCTAGGATACCCCTGGGAAATTTTCTGGCTTCAGTTTCATATTTTGCTGTAGCACATGTATATCTTTATAAGTGAAGTAAATAATTTAAAACATACTACTCCAATTCAGTTTCTGAAGCGTTTACTGGAAAAACAGTCGTTTTCTATTGACCAGGCAGAGAAACACTGTGGTACTTTTTCTAAGTGTTTTGAATACACACCAAAATTTTTTTCTCAGTCTTTTTTTATCTAATCCTCTTCTAGATCCAGTCTCCTCAAAATCTGATATTCCGGAAACTGATCCGAAGGTGAGACATGGTATTAACATTTGTTTTGGCGTAGAGCGATTTTGTTTTGTGTTGTTTTTCAATTTCTTAGTCGAATAAACCTCCACAAAAAGGTCATTTCCCAAAATTAATCTCCAGTTTAAATTTTAAAGATAATAAGAATATTTAGTCTATATTAAAAGGTATATATATGGTTCGGACAAGGCGAAAACACTGGTGGTTCTAATGTGGCACAATATCATTTTTCTTTAAGTAAAGTTCCTTTGTCTTGTGCATGTTATTGTGTCGTTCACGTATTGCTTTCGAATTCTCCTTTGCCCAACATTCCCAGACTCCGTCTTTGCATACTCTGATATATTTGGTACATTTTCGAAGATCCTGTTTCAAACTTTTGTCAAGTAAGAAGTTAACCGTAATCAATAACCGTAACTAGTCCGGTATTAGAGCTGTCAAAATGACTAATATTTCCCTGAAAATCGTAACACCATACTTCAATATTTCTTCACCCTCATCTGCAGTAAATTTGGTTTCAACTGCACCGTTCTTTAGTTCATACAAACCTTTAACTTAAGTCACCATTGTTGTGACATGTCTTCTAAGCTCACGTTTGTTTGCTCTCTCCAGAATTGTAGGTATCTGCTTGTCAATGAATGTCAACATCTTCAACTTCTTTGCAATGTTTTTTGTAATTTCATCCATTGTAGCTGAATAAATATCCTCTACCCCAAATGCAGTTAATTAGTTGTTAATATTTCAGGCATCCTGCCAAATAAACCCAATGTCATATTTACCCAAGTACAAATTACAGTCTTAATATACCCCACAGGTAACAAGATAATTAAATGGTTTCTCTTGATTTAGTGACAGTACGCTGCTTGTACGCCATTGATTGACCCGATGCCAAATATTGTAAACTCCTTCTTACTAATTAACTGTGCAATGCCCTCTTCGTTATCATGAACAGTTCTGATGAGTAAATTACTGAACCTATCTCCTCTGGGGCTCCAATTTTACGATGGTTCTTATGTGGTACCAACAAATTTATTCATAGTGAAGAAGTAATAAGACTAGAATTTTAAATTAAATTTTACTTCTTCTGATCACAGAGCAATTAACTGAAGTGCGTCTCACTTTTGGCTGATGCAGTATTGCATTGTCCAATTACTAGTTTAAAATTCCAAGCATAACTTTTAAAAATATTGCAATGTTACCTGTTCGTGATTGCATCATGCATAAGCTGACAAGTGCAATTTCATTCTAAGAACAACAAGTCTAATTACCCTGTTCCAACACAAACAGCCCAGAAAGCGCCTGTAATCACGCAATAGTTTCTTGGACTCCGAGTCCCCTCATGATATCCCTAATTCAGCAAAGCGAGAGAGTATGTGGCGCGAAGGATGGGGCAGCTTGGGAGACAAGGGACGAATTTGGAAATCCAGAGGAATACAGCCCACGGAGACCATAGCGTCTGGTAGCAGTGAGACATGGCCCACATGGAAAACGCTAAACCGTCTACGTGTGGGACATGGCAGAGGCACCTCGAAAGACCTTGGGTATCATAACCTCCGACCTCTGCATCTGCGACCAAATACAGACAACGGAACACCTGCTCAGCTTCTTAACTGCCCCAAACTGCATACCAGAGTAATTACACCAACCAACACCAGCTGCCATTAACATCGCCAAGCACTGGTCAAGCCACCTGTGATATGTCAAGGACACGACGAAGAAGAAGAGTCTAACTATGTTTAACTTCCCACAGCACTATAACAAATCCAGAACTTTATCTGTTTTTCTTTCACAATGCATTAAAAATAGAGTCTTAAAGTGTTTTTCTAACAAATGGTCAATCGTACAGTGTACAATGTACCGTTTAAAAGCTTCACTGAACCACTATTTTCAAATTTTGCTGCTTTTTCCTCAAAAATGCCCAAAACCTAAAAATATATCCCAATTGAGAAAAAACATAATTTGATTAACTCGCCATTTACACATTGGTAAAACCGGGAAGTTAAAAGTAAGTTGTAAATTGTTCGAGGTGAAAACAAATTCTGTTTTATGTTCAAAATACAAGTGTACACATTCGAACACGTTCTGCACCTTCTACTGTGGTCGTCTGTATCCTTCTATTGTGCATGATATTATTTTTAATACATATAATTTTTAAAAAGAGGGGCAAGCAAAAATCCCCTTTTCATCGTATCATCGTATCAAATCTTGTTTCTATTTAAGTTTCGTTTTTGGGAGTTGCCTGTTTTGTTGAATCTCCTTTTCCTTTGACGGTCAATTTTTAACTTCTTTTTTAGGCGCCAGATGCAGAAAGCATTCAAGGACCAACTTCTCCTAAGTATAAGGAAAAGCTGTACACTATCGTAAGTCTATTTCCAAAGATTATTAAGACCAATTTCACTGGGTCACTTACTTTTTCCAATGGTCAGTCGATGCTAACTTAACATGAACCACGAGGCCAAGCTTAAGTACAAGGAAGGGGCGTTATCACGGCCTACATTTCGGTAGCCTTTAACTAAGAGAACTACCAAGAGAATACCAATGAAAGAAAGATTGACTCCTACTTGATGAATTAATAACCGCCCAATGCAAATTAGCACTAAATCTGCCCTTTATCATTACTGTAGATGTAATATTTTACAAATTGGTCTTTTTTTTTTGTTCATTGCTGTGCAGTTTATTCTCTTTCGCATTAAGTTTTCCAAAACGCAACTGTTTTGTTAAGGGTGATGTCAAGAAGGCATCATGGTTTTTCTTACAGGAATGCGAGTCTTTTCATCGGGTCAACTGTGTGCAACATATCCAAACCAACTAATCTCAATGTATGGCATTGCTCACCAAAGAATCCATATGTAACACAAAACCCACCATGACTGAGTACATAAATACCCAAAGACTTTCTATTTTATGGTGTATCAAATATTACATCTCGATTTTGCCTCATGACGATTAGTATTTTTGTACGGCAGCTATGGAGCTTGGTAAATCACTCATACACACTACAAAGTGTCTGGAGCCTTGTTCTTTTGACCATATATATATATATATATATATATATATATATATATATATATATATATATCCTTAGACCTTTAAAAGAAATGTACATTTTGTTTACGTTTTAAGCTACTCGTGGCGATTAAAATGAAGAAAAGGAATTAACAACTAAAACAAATATTCAAGACCAGAAAGGTTGTAAATATTTTGGTTTTGGTTAAAGAAGCTCTATCTCTTTGAATGGTCTATCCCTTTACATGACTACTTCAGGGAAGTGTAAACAAATATTCAAGACCAGAAAGATTGTAAATATTTTGGTTTTGGTTAAAGAAGCTCTATCTCTTTGAATGGTCTATCCCTTTACATGACCTACCACTATACATAGGCACACAATCACAGAACTGAAATAAAGTGTTATGCTATGAAACAAACATAAAACGGAAGACCGATTTATCCCACTTCTCCGCCAAAAGAAAGAAAATGTTGCATTTTGACTTAATGGCCACAATCCCGTTCTCTAACAGATACTACACTGCTAAGTTGTGCTACCAATGTTAAGATATTTTAACTGATTTAAATTTTTTATTTTGGTCTGTACATGAACCTGAACTTTGCTTCCAAAGCAGTATGGCAATTTTTTTCTCCGCATTTCTTAACTTTTTTTTTCAGTTGTATGGGATATTATTAGAGACCATGGAAAAAATGGAAGAAATGGCCTTACCAACACAAGAGATAAGCGCAGACACTTAGTCAAGTCAAAAAGGCGCAGTCAGTATTGAAGACTATCAGAGTTCACAAATTATTTTTCTTTTATTTCTTTATTTTATGTATAAATAATTTCAAAATTTATGTTTTAAAAGGTATACTCTTGTTTTTACATAAAATAAATGTACATATTACTATTACATGTAAAAAACGATTGCAATTTGCTGATTGGATGTTACAAAATAAACGCCATTCTTTAAATAACATTGTAATAAAATTTGAGTCGCTGCATTGTCAATGTGGTCCAATCCTGCACACCCCACTCTTTCACCACGTGGCACCAATATCTCTTCTACCACATTTTGTCTTTTCCTATTGTTACACTCAGTTATTTTCCTTTGATAACGTGGATGCTGACATGCGTACAAAAAACAATTCTTGCTTTGTAAAATATATTGACCAAGGAGTCAAGCTGTAAAATATTTTGAAATTCCTTTGACTAAATCTGAACCTCAATCCTGTCATTCAATATCTTCCTTTTCAATTAAGCTTAACTGAGAAAGCTGCCTCTACAAAAAGTGCTTCTTTCAATCCATTTCAGGATGCCCAATTTCTATGCCACAGATTCTGCCTAAAAACAACAGCACAATAACAAATTAATAGATTAGGAACAGAATTTAGGTCTCAATTTGTTAATTATGGTTCTGACAAATAGTTTTACAGTTTTACATTTGGTTTGTGTTTAGTAACGCCTTATGGCATTGGAGTGGGTGTCAAAAATTTTTTTTCTTTGAACACTCAAGAAACATTACTGAAAGTAATGTTTATGGTGAGAGATGTCGGGGACAGATTTGTTTGTGATTACTCCCGATTTTCAAGTTTACAGTTTACGAGTATGAATAAATTCAAGGTGATTTCTTAGTATGATATCTTACATTTGTGTCTGACACTTGTAGCAAAGCATACCTCAAAGTTTCCCGTACAGAATAGTTAATTCAGACAATATTTATTTTACTGACGTTCTATTAATATTGGATTTATAATATTTGGGAGCACCCGATGGCGCACTTTTCTCGCTCTCCACTCATCTCAACAGCACGCACGCAAGCTGTCTCGTGACGTCTTTTGTCCGAATGGTGGCTAATCAATACAACTTTTTTATTAATCTGATCACAAAGATGAGCTGTTCAGTGTTTGGTCTTGGTTACAGTATACATTTTAAGTTCGTTTTAAGGATCACTTTGGTGTAGATACTAGCCTGTTGTTTTTACAATTATTCTGCAATTCTAAACTCACATGAATAGCAAGGCATCTTTTGATTACCTATTGATTATGCCACCAGTATATGTATGCAGG
This sequence comes from Morbakka virulenta, assembly GCA_003991215.1. Taxonomy (NCBI): domain Eukaryota; kingdom Metazoa; phylum Cnidaria; class Cubozoa; order Carybdeida; family Carukiidae; genus Morbakka; species Morbakka virulenta. The sequence goes on along the minus strand of RDPX01000284.1, from coordinate 557,699 downwards.
TGCATTTTAATACAAGTTGCCAACATTTCGCATCGATAGGTCAGCTACATTTCTATACGTGCTTCGTATCTACGGGTCAAATTTCAAGTTATATCAATGTTAATTAGATGGTAATTTCCCAACAGAAATAAATATTCACTCATGGTACCAGTACAGCACCAGTACCCAAAATTTCATGTTTCGGGGGTAGTATAACTTTGTACCTTGAAAATCTTTTTCAATTAAATGGTTTTAAACTGTACTTACCAATCAACACTAACAAACAGAAGGCGCTCTTTCCGTATCCGACAATATTGTTGATACAGATCTAGAAAAGTAAATGGAATTCAAAACAAAGGATCTTTTACAAAATTCTAAGAATTAAGAAAGTAAACGTAACACAGAATTACTGACAACCCCTCATATGAAGTAATAGTCTTAAACCAAGATTTCCCAACCATTTTGATAAGGCAGATATGAGTGACACAAAACATCAGACAGTATACAGTGTCAAAAGGCCATTGGCAAAATATATAAACCTGCATAGCTTTCAAAATGCATTTAAAGATTAGTAGGCCTCCTTTGAAAGTAGGTCTAAGTGACCCTTTGTCTGTTTGTCTATCTGTCTTTCTCTCTCCCTTTCTCTACCTTTTTCCTTCTGTCCCTCTCTCCTTCTTTCTGTCCCCCTCTTTCCCCTCTTTCTTTCTCTCTATCCCCTCTTCCACTTCCTTTCTCTCCCCTTTTCTCTCTCTCTTTCTCTTCCTACCCACTCTCCCCTCCCTTTCTTTCCTCTTTCCTTTCACTCTCTCGCTGATGAGTTACTGCTTATTCTAACAATAATTAGGATGCTTCTTTCTTCTTTCTTTAACCCTCTTAAATTAAGTGCACAAAATAAAACCAACAAAAAAAAGCCACTTCCTTTTTTGTGAGTTGTCTTCATCCTAATGCAAATGAGGGTCAAAGGAAGAAAGTCTGGCAAATGCAAAGGAATCTTAATTGGGTCTAAATTGAAAAGTATTTTCCTCAAGGGCATAAAAACGGTTGCTGTGTAAGATTTTTTACATTTACTTTTACCAAACCAAAATCATGGGGGGTATATTTTTATTCAAATGCCCCTACTATATTCTAAGAGGCCAATGGTCTTTATTTTTTTATTATTTCAAACGTCTGGCATTAAGATCTTTGGAGAATTTTCCAAAAACTTCAAGCATAAAAGTAAAAACACAGAAACAGCTTCGATTTGAAGATAGCCTCTTGGATAGGATATAGTAATACTAATAATGGTCTATGCTAAGATAATAACATTAACAAACTGCAAAACATTTCTTTCATTCATCATATACATACCGTACTTCGTCCCGGGCAAGATTTCTATCCATGTCCAAATTCGTAATTGGTGGTAACGGGGCATGAGGAGAATAAGACGGAGTTTTACTTTTAGCACGTGACCACACAGATGGAGAAGGCGGTGGAGAGTCTGCAAAGGAATGTAGGTTAAGGTTTTAAGCTCGAAAGTAAACATGCCCAAAATAAGGCCACATAAGCTAGAATTGTATCAGGCCCTGGTGCTCTGAACACATTAACAGATTGAATTTTTAAACTTTACATTAATACAACAATACTCCAATGTTAATGCTTTTTGAAACAACAATGAAGGTGGTAACCTTGAAAAATGGGTGTGAAATGAAAAATCAGTATTTTCCCTATTCTTTACTACTATACAACAATACAACAACACAAACCACTCTCTTTCTCCCTCCCTCCCTCCCTCCCTCTCTCTCTCTCTCTCTCTCTCTCTCTCTCTCTCTCTCTCTCTCTCTCTCCCCCTCTCTCTTTCTATCTCTTTCTATCTCTTTCTACCTCTTTCTCTCTCTCTCATCTCTTGACGACGATAAGGAATCGTTTGCAGGTTTGCCTGAGTGAACAATAGTAAAAATGATAATAATAAAAGTTTTAAAAATTATGTTTTGGAAATATTAAGAGAAGATTTACCACGAACGTAGCAGCTTCACTTCATAATAAGTGAACAGGACTAGCTGGAAGAAATTTGTACTTGTATGAGATCGACCGATGTGTTAAAGGCACGTTTGGAAACACAAGAAATACGTAACTGCAGCTTTTTCGTTCAAGGTTGTATCTTATCCAAACTGTCTTTCATTGATGATACAGATCTTGCAAGAAATTGGCAATGCATTTTTATAATTTTGCCGATGTATGTATTAAAATGCTAAAAAGGTGTGGTTACAGATTTAATCTAATTTAACCTAAAAACCTAAAAATTATTCATACGTTAACAGAAAAATTAGAGACCATTCTAAGCATTACATTTTTGTAGTTGTCAAGCAAGTCAATAAATATATATAACTAGAACACGAGTTATCATTTAATAGTAATCAATCACCTCCAGAAAAGCAAATGATAAGGCTACATTTAATAGCTCCGGGTGAACACGCAATACCAATCGGGTACCTTTTCACACAACAGTCAAATTATAGTAGATGTGTGTTATTCCCATTACAATATATTATTAACTGCGACACATGAAACAGTACGACCTCTGAAAAAGAGATTTTTCTGAAACATGTTTTTAAAACTAGTAGTGATAATTTAATTGTGAAAAATAGCATTTCCTTTCATCGAAACCCAACTTCTCCCTAAACAGTTTAATATAAGCATAAGCCTTAACGTTTAAGGACATCTTTAGCAATAAAAAATGTATGATAGCCAAACCTGTGTTAACAGGGCGTGGTACCAAGTCAAATTTATGTAGGGGTAGACTGAAATATAGGTGGGAGAAAAATTTTTGAGGACATGGTTCCTTAGCAAGGATTAAACAACAACAAATAAAATTGTCATTTCAAAAGTAAAAGTTTCAAACAAGGCCTGGAGAGACGGATAATTTGAGCTAAAGAGATGAATTTTCTTTCTTTTTTTCTTTTTTCTTTCTTTCTTTCTTTCTTTTTTCTTTCTTTCTTTCTTTTTTCTTTTTTTCTTTCTTTCTTTCTTTTTTCTTTCTTTCTTTTTTTCTTTTTTCTTTCTTTCTTTTTTCTTTTTTCTTTCTTTCTTTTTCTTTCTTTCTTTCTTTCTTTCTTTTTTCTTTCTTTCTTTTTTCTTTTTTCTTTCTTTCTTTTTCTTTCTTTCTTTCTTTCTTTCTTTTTTCTTTCTTTCTTTCTTTTTTCTTTTTTCTTTCTTTCTTT
>RDPX01000284.1:496597-554505 GCA_003991215.1 Morbakka virulenta | reverse complement strand
ATATATTATAAATTTTGTAAGTGTTTGAAATAACTCATTGCTATCGAGAGATATGTATATGATACAGCTCTTCTCTCTCTCTTCTCTCTCTCTCTCTCTCTCTCTCTCTCTCTCTCTCTCTCTCTCTCTCTCTCTCTCTCTCTCTCTCTCTCTCTCTCTCTCTCTCTCTCTCTCTCTCTCTCTCTCTGTGATTCTTTTTCGTAATTCCATTGTTAACTTTCGATATATAATGATGCGTGGGAGCTTCCCAAAAGCATCTTTCGCCATACCAATTCTACATGTATGTCTTCATTACATCTACCATCAGATGTAATTATGCTACCCAAATTGTTGAATTTATCTACTTGCTCTATTTGTTCGTTATTTATTATTATTACTGAACAAACTTTCTTTGCTACATTTTTTGAAATGACCACGCATTTGGTTTTCTTGTGGGTCAGGGCAAGTCCTTTCTTACTATTCGCCAAAATTACTTTATTTGTTAATGCTTTTATTTCACTTCGAGACCCTGGAATTAGTGTTGTATCATCGGCATATCTTACATTGCTTACGTTTTGGCCTCCAACAATAAAACCGTTGTGTCCCTTTATTAGTTGAATAAGTTAGGTGAGAATATGCACTCTTGTCTGACACCTCTTTTATTGGTATGTATCTGCTTATTTCTCTGCTATGTCTGATACAAGCTGTCTTATCCCAATAGAGATTTCGAATAAGTCTAATGTCCTTCCCGTCTAAATCTAAATTTTTTAGTATGTCCATTAGAACTTGATGTTTAACCTTATCAAATGCTTTTGTGTAATCTAGAAAACATGTAGAAATCTTGTTGGACCTCAATAGCACGTTCATTTAATCTCGTTAAAATAAAAATAGCGTTTCTGATACCAATATCTCTCATGAAACCACACTGGTGTTCACTAATTTTTGGGATGATTTTTGACCGTGCATGCACCATTACTATTCTGAGAATTAATCCTGTCATATCACTCATCAAACTTATAGTTCTGTAAAGCTCACATTCTATTGACGAACCAGTGATCTTCAAAAGACAGTTACATTTTTAAAGAGGTTTTGGCTAGTTTTTGACGATGCTAATCTCCACCCAAACTTTTCAGCAATATGAATCAACTGGTTAGTCAGCACTTTCCTAAGTATTGTCAAGATAATTTAGAAAAATGTAGAAACAAATACACCATTGAACAATAATACCACTCGTAATGGGAACAATATATGCTTCTCTATAACCNCAATATCTCTCATGAAACCACACTGGTGTTCACTAATTTTTGGGATGATTTTTGACCGTGCATGCACCATTACTATTCTGAGAATTAATCCTGTCATATCACTCATCAAACTTATAGTTCTGTAAAGCTCACATTCTATTGACGAACCAGTGATCTTCAAAAGACAGTTACATTTTTAAAGAGGTTTTGGCTAGTTTTTGACGATGCTAATCTCCACCCAAACTTTTCAGCAATATGAATCAACTGGTTAGTCAGCACTTTCCTAAGTATTGTCAAGATAATTTAGAAAAATGTAGAAACAAATACACCATTGAACAATAATACCTTGATACCTTCTTCTGTGCGATTTTTTCTACGCGATCTGTGCTAAGCTTCTAAGCAACAAACGGCAGTTATTTCCCGATTACAATAAACCATAGGTAAGGTCAATAAGACCTCTACAAATATTATTATTACTATTATTATTATTATTATTATTATTATTATTATTATTATTATTATTAAGTTATTGCCCAGTGTCTCTGGTCAATTGATTAACACGCATGTTATCCTTGTTTGTTAGTTTATCGGCGAATTAAGCAAATTTCAAAAGAAAGATTAATCTATCATCAGCAAGGCCTTTTTTATTTTGTAATAATATTTATAAAGGATTACAACCCAAATAAAGATAAACTACTGTCTTGTTGGAAAAAGTAGAACATTAACATACAAAAAATATCTTAAAAAGTGAGGTTAACAAAATTATTTCTTATTAAAAACCGAAATAACTTTGTTTTACTCTTAAAATCGTTAAAACTATTTATAAATGGAATACAATATGTGTGAAGCAAGTTCAATAAAAATGTTTACATTATTAACATAAAAAGCAGTTATTGTAGCTTCTAACTTAATTTTTGGAACCATTAGAAGTAAGCCTTCGTTTGTAACGGGTTCTCATGGTGCTTTGGTTTGGCTCGAAATAGCTATGGAAGTTATCACATTTATTTTTGTAAAAAAATTCAAGTGAGCGAGCTCTTGATTTAACTTTCTTCCATATGATTGCTCTTTCAATCATGCCAATTTTCCCAATTGCGTCTTCAAATGTTTTAGGTGTGTTATGGAAAATAAGTAATTATAGGTAAGGTCATCGTAGAGTAAACATCACGTTATCCGCCGTAACCCGCCGGAATCTTTCTTGTATAACTTCGGGAGGAAGTTACTATTAAGTGGAAGTGTGTTGTTTAGGTATTTCCCTGGGTACGTATATGGTGTCGCGGTAATGTTTTTGATACCATGGCGGAATATCTGTAGCTCTTCCTTGAAGAGGCATTTTTTCGCTCCGAAGTGCCTACATGCAAGTTTTTCCTTTCTGTGAATTAATTATCTTGTCACTATCATCAAGATATTGGGCCATCGATGCAAAATCTTTATTTCGTGCAGCGTACTGCATAAACATCGAAAATTTTGTATCTCAGAAATTTTGAGACATTTGTTGAAACCATTAAAGTATAGAGGAAAGAGTAAAGTTCCAATGGTTGAGCCTTGTAAAACTTCACAAAGGGCAAATCGAGGATCAGAAAATACATTTTTGTGGAATATAAGTTGTTTACGACTGAAAAAATAGCTTGATATCCAATCTAATTCCGCAAAATGGATTCCATACGATGGAAAATTTGATTAGAAATTTGCATGTACAGTGGTGTCGCAGACTTTAGATACTTAGATATATAAGGTACCTATACGTTTTCCGTGGTCTCATTCCTTACCGATGTCTTCAAGTAGAAGTGTAGTTGCAAGTTGAGTTGAATGTTAGCCAAAGCATCCATATTGCCTGTTAGGAAGGGGCGTGTTCTTTTCCATACATGCAAAAGGCTGAAGGGAAAGGATGTCTTCCGCTCTTTTTTATACTACTAAAATTGGTCTATGGCTACAAGCTACCTGACGTTCATCATCTTTATGTATTGGTACTAACTTCAAAATCTTCCTGTCTTCTCTAAAGGTATCTTGTACCAGTGAAAGATTTGTTAGGTCATCAAATGCAAGAAAATTACTTCAGCGCTGTCTACAAACAGGTTTAGAAGTTATCCATACCTGATGATTTGTTCCTTTTATAATTTTTCAATTTATTTTGAACCAAAACACGTAATTAGGAAAATGTTTTATCAGTGATAAGAATACACAGGTAGGTGTACAGAGATGTAAATAGTTCAAATGGCATAATTTAATTGTAGTAAATGATAATAATTTGTAATGTCCTAGAAAATTTTATCATTTAAATTATCAAAGTTTGATAGTAAATACTTTGACCAAAGCAGGGGTCTGTATATCGTACCAAAAAGTAGGTTTTTGCATTTCTTCAGAAGACTTGAATCCGAATACATTACAAAAAATTCCCCGCCAAATCTGGTCTTTTATTCCGTTTTTATCTATCCGACATAACCATTCCTACCCCGCCTATGTAACTAACAGTTCAGTGTTTGTCAATGAAAATGTAACCTGTAACTTTATATAAATTTTATCGTCAGTAGTATTTGTATCGAACAGATAAGTTTCGTCAAGTAAAATGACATTTTTGAAAATTCCTTTCACATTTTGATTAAACAGTTTCAATGCTATTCTCTTTAGTACAGTATCCATTTAAGCTGTGGAAACAAAATATTTACATTTTGGCTTAGGGTCCGATTTCCATCATTTACAGTGTCAATGCCTGTATCTTTAGACAGCTATGATAGAATGCCAACTCATGCAGAATTTATCCAAGAAAATATCATAAGATTAAAAATACATTTGAGCCTCGATTATTCGAACACCGATCATTCGAATTTAGGATTATCCGAACAAGGTATTCCGGTCCGGGTAAATATTTACGTAAGCGTGCGTTCTAACGTAAATACATGTACATGTATATCGAGTAAGGTGTCGTCTGTTTACGGATAATCAATTATCCGAACAATCAGTTATCCGAACAAATTGCTTCCCGCCCCTCTTGTTCGGATAATCGAGATTCAACTGTACTTTATGTTCTCAGTGGTAGCGTTAGATATATAGAGTTTTATCATAGCATAAGCAGATTTTTTAGTTTTTTTCTGAGCTAAAATTCGAGATACTTTTCTCGTCATCAGGTTGAAATGGGAGAAAAATCGCTCACAACGTAGCTGACTTGACAAAATTCCTAGATCTCATGACGTAATATTCAAATATCACAAGCCTGGTTTCTAGAATTCCAATTCTCAAAACTACTGAATCTTTACTATATGAAACTGCAACTTTAAACAAAACTCACCTGTGGCATCCAAAAATCTTTCCAGTCTATTTTCCTTCCTGTTAGCAAAAGCAACTGGGCGTCTTGCAATTGTGATGTACGATAAAAAACTTGATTGTGGCAAACCACCGTTCGTTGAAGATTTGTTAGTATCCACTGGGCAACTTAAAAACAAAAACAGTAATTTCAAAGTTTACTTGAAACGTTTTTCATTCACTACATAATTCTGTCAAAAGCTATTTGGCATCTCGAATGCCATTTTTATGTCTATCTGTGTACGCTAAAAGTCAATTTCTACAACTATTGATACGAAATACACGTTACTAGATAAAGTGATTACATTTTCCGCTTCTTTCTCCCCCTTATCATTATCATCGCCATCGTCATAAGTTCTTTCAAATACTTCCACAAATTCTTAAATATCACTTATCTACTAAGTATTTGAAACGGAGATTTAGCATCAGAGGACATTTAGAGCTGCTTTATTAATGTCTATTATTAACGATAATGTTTAATTAAATTAAAATATTAGTTTGAAAGTGAAGCATTATAACAAATGTCAGGCAAAGAATAAGAGTAACAATAGTCTTAGGGTCAAGGAGTTAAATCCCAGCAGGCACACAGCAGGCAGCTGCAGGTTTTCTAGCTGCAGGTAATAGCTTACGCGGTATTTAAACATTCCACCAGATTTCTAACGAATGCTGGGAAGTAAAATATTTCTTTGTGGCAAAAACGGACCAGAAAGCTAGTTGCGTAATATGCAGCGAAAGTGTTTCTGTTTTGAATTAATATAATGTTAAGCATCGTTATGAAACAAAACCTCTAGCAACATATTGAAACTTGACTAAAAAGCTACACGCTGAGACAAATTTGAATCCAAGAAATGTGGTTCAGAAACTCAAAGAAGTTCTCACAAAGTTTCTTGAAAATGCATCTGTTACTCGTACAAATTACAAAATAGTGCAAGCATGGTGGAATGAGGAAAACAATTCACCAATGGCAACGTGATGAAGAATGTATGATGGAAGCAGCAAATGATCGACTGTCATTCAATTAGTGACCAACCAGTAAAAGCACATCTCTACTCCAAATATGAGAATACAACAAATTCCCCAATTTACAGTCCAATTTAACATCAAATCACGCAAATTGATATTATCATTGCTACTTAAATTAGAATATTACAATTTGTTATGTTAAATTCAATGGTGCCTATGAGTTTCTAGATTTGTCAAGTGCTACAATACACGCTTCAGTTGCTCTGCTCCCACGGAATAACATAATTTGTAAAGTTGGTCTAACAGAGGTAATAAAACTAGCACAGACTACGATTAGGCAATGGAATATTTCATCTGGTATTGAAGAAGTGCTCATTTAAGGCAACATACTTGACAGCCCAAATAAGTGTGACACTTAATGCTGGTTTGTTTTCGTTTCCCTCACCATTTCTTGGTCTGGGCTTTTCACCAAAAAACTTTTAGCAGGCTTACCTTACATCGTTTTGAGAAAACATCGGCCTGTTGATATCCAGATCTAAAATCGTTGGTATGTATTGGTTTGTTAAGTATAATGGAGGGGCTTTTAATGAATTTGGAACCTGTTTTAAAAAAAGAGAAAAAAAGGAGTTGTATTGAAGCATCTGGCTACTATAGAGTTGATCTGACATATTTTGGCAACAGAAAAACAGTACTAAATGAAATATAGTTACTGTTTAGGCAAGTAAAGCTTGTAATATCATAGCAAATGGAATACAATTTCAAAACTTATAAAAACGTTTTAGCTTGCAAAGGTTTAGACCAAATATTTAAGTAAGAAAACAGTAATGGTAATTTTCTAGGGTTTCAAAAGATATTCTGTAAAGGCTTGACAAGTTCAGCTTCTTAAAGCATAAATAAAGAAAATAAAATATTCTACAATAAGTTCTGGTCTATAGCTAGTTTTTCGTAAGATAACTGTCCAATGCAAACGACTTATGCATCCATTTGCTTAAAAACAAAGCTCGTTCTAAAATAAAACGATTCATTCGTCTTTTCAGTAAAAACATTATACAACGGCTCTTCTTGGAGCCTCCCCGTTCCCACTGGTTTCGCTTTATGACAGGGGCTAACAAAACGCACGTTTAATCACTATCTAAAATAGTCAAAACTGCTGCAATGCTCGCCACATTGATCTTAAGTAAATGTTCCAATAGACGATCTTAAAGCTTATATTTAAAAATTTTACCTTCCAGCAAGGTCCTTCATCTAAAGACTTTTGAGATTGATTTGAATCAATTTCTAAAACCCCCTTTTTTATAACTCGAGTAGTTGTAATCGTTGGTGCTGTGGTGTTGGGAGTCTTTTTATCGTAACATTTTCCCTGAGGTCTAACATTTGAAAGTAAGTTAGGCGATTTGGTCCGCTTCCCTACGATGGGACCAAACCCGTCCTGTGGCCTACAAATTGGAAAAAAAAGCAACAGGAATTAACCCAAACATCAGGGTACAATGGCTAAAACAGTTCAATATATTTAATTAAAAAATCAATTCTTCTTTTTCGTTGCACTTTTCGGCAAAGAAGGAAGGTTCAGCATTTTACGAAATTTAGAACGAAAAAGGCAGAACACTGTACACAGAAAAGAAAATAAAGTTGAAATACTTCAATTTACATTGGCCATGAACGTATATTGCACGGATACAAATGTATTTGTGTGGTATAGTTTAAAGTGGATTTTTATCTAGCAAAAGCGATATTTTAGCTGCATTCAACATACCTGGGAGTATACTTTTATCTGGCACGCCTGATGCTGTTATAATATATGACAAATAAAATTACGCCTACATTAAATGTAAATAAACATTCAATCACATCTGATGTACACGGAGGTTCCTTTGTACCGGAAAACTATGTAAGGGCTAATAAACCAGATTTAAACTTACATATAAATAACTAGCAGAAGTACCCGCCGTTGCTCGGGTGAAAAAGTGCAATTTAGTAGGCTATTTCAAGCAAGTAATGGTTTCTAGAACTTTCCATTATAAATTTCAAAAAATTTCAGAACATTCTAGAATAATCTGGACCATTCCACTCTGGAACTTTCCAGAACTTTCCATTTCAAAATATTTCAGAACATTCTAGACGTTCGCGTTAGATGTGCCTTGCTCTGATCACCCACTGTGGGGTAGATTAACTTTTTCTATTAAATGTGTATCTTGATTTCCTGGTCTGGAATTAGCCTTTCTACGAATAAAATGGCCTTAGTGGCCTCAATGACCTCAGAGGTCAGATCTGATTTGATCCGATCCACCATACATTTGTGGGATCAAGAAACATTTTTCCATTACTTAATTTGTCTATCCAACTTTCATGGCTGGAAAACGGGTTTCTACACAGAAATTGACATCCAGTAGTCTCAAATGATCTCGGAGGTCAGATCTGATGTGATCCGAAACCCATTTGTGGGGTCAGGAAACGTTTTTGGATTACATAAGGAAGTCTCTATCTTCCTTCACTCAGCCGGAAATGGACCTTCCAAAGACAAAATGGCCTCCAGCAGCTTTGAATGACCTCAGAGGACGGATCTCTATAGCCTATATCCTGACCAAAGTCCACAAGGTCATCCGTGCAAAAAATCAGCTCGCCCGCTTTAGCTATTCGGCCGTGGTGCGGCAACACACACATACACAAACACACAGACGAACACACAAGCTTCATTTCAAATATACAGATACTCACTTAGAAGGAACACTTAAAATTGGTTTGATCAGAAAAATTCCACTCTCTTCTTGTATTCTTTCAATTGTTGTCACCAACATTTTTGCCAGTCGTTCCCTTTCTTCTGCTAAATACTTCATCTTGCCTTGCCATCGTTGCGATCGCTCCTTCTGAAGTGCCTCCATACGATCCAACACGACTATAACTTCTGAATCTAGGTCCTCGTATTTACGGATTTTATCCTCTGTAAAATATTAATGCTACATTAATTTGTTGATATTCAATATGCATAAAGAAGTGAAAGCGCCTTACCACAAATATATCTAAGATAATCTACTACAACCCAACACCCAGAGGTCACCAGTAGTTGGAAATAATTACATTTTGGAAGCCGGTGATGATGATTATGCTTTCGTCTAGTCTGGCGGACTAACAATCAATAAAATTTAAGAGGAATAGGAAACATTTGGGGTGATTTAATATAGAAACAGTAGCAAAATGTTCTACGAGTTTCATAATTTCCATACCTTTACTTTTGTCGTGAGATGCAAATAAATAAGGAAACTTTCACACAAATATCACGATTCAAAATAGTTTATGATTTGTTAGCCAAATTTGTTCATACAAAATAATATCTATTCATTTGTTCAAAAAAACATCTATTTAGACGCTAACAACTGAAATTTTTTATCTGACAACGTAAGTCGTCTATGAAACACTTGAAGGCTAACAAATGTTTTAGCAGTTTGAAGGGCGGGGTTGTTCTTGTCTTTTAATGCTTATGAGAATATCAGCGAAGTATTTTCAACGTAAAGTTCCTATTAGAAGTAATGAAACCCATGGTTAACCAATGAAAAGCAACAATTGGTCTTACTGTATTTGCTAATAAATACCGTTTAATAATATTGAATTTTGGGCCTCATTTGATTTTTGTGACATCTTTTGTCCAATGCATATGCATGTACGACAGCGGAAAAATCCCTTGTTTAGCGGAAGAGTAAACTAAATTGTGGAGTATTTGAGTATTTGAAGTCTTTGCATGTTACGGGTATGACCGCTTGCTCCACTAAGTTAACTTCTGGAGCCAAGCTCTTATTAGTTGGGTTCAGGATCGACTTTTAAAAAAAATGCTTAATGTGATTTCCACGGAAACAAGAAACGAAGCAAAAGTAAAGAAATAAACTAAACCACTAATAAAATTTAAGTTTCTAATCGATCTAAGCAACCATCATAGTGAAGGCAAAGTAAAAAGGACGTAGCTTAACGCACCTATCCGTTATACATGGCGAGTCATTTCCAGCACACTGTATGCCAGTGAAACATGGAAGAGTACGAAGAAAGTAAAGCAAAAACTAGACCCTTTCTATAGGCTGAATTAGAAAAGGATTCTTGAATTATCGTGGCAAATAGAGTAACGAATGAAGAAATATGGAGACGAATTGGTCAAAAAGAGCTGCACAAGATAGTTGAAGAAAGAGGTTGGAAACTAGCAGGACATGGACTGAGGCTACTAAACTAACGGCATACTCGCTATCCTTGGTGTTGGAGACCTACAGTTGAAGGAGGAGACAAGGAAGACCTGAGAGAATAAGGTAAGCTACATTCCAAGATGACCATAAGACCGAAGTTTACATAAAAGATTACTCGTGTGATTTTACAAATTACTGGCACCTTGATCACATCTATGCAATTTTAGAAGACTTACCAATTTTTTTCATTCGCATGACATGCGAATATTGTTTAGCTAGCTCTGCTAGGCGTTGTGCAGGAAACTGACCATATTTCTTCATCTCAGTTTTCATGTGATGATAAACATCTGGGTCAACTCGCCCGTGCTCAGTACCGCGTTTAAGTGCACGAGTGTTATATTCCACATCTTGACGAGTAAAAATGAAATCTGGTGACGGGAAGTTCTATAAACAAGAAGCAACAACAGAGTCATAAGTACATTGTCATGTATGGGAATTGTTGCAACAATTAATACCGTAGAAAACATTCAAATCAAACAGATCCCCCTGCCAACATATCTATATCGCAAAGCATATGTTTATAGAGAACAAGTACAAAAAATTACGAATAACGAACACATTTATGTATTTAGATTCTTTTAAAAGGTGTCATAACCAGGGTCAAAAATGTCTTTCGTGGCAAATAAATTGGTACGGTCTGTAGAGGTGGATAATTTACTTATCAGAATAAAATTCATTATAAAAAGAACAATCTGACGGTGCGCGATTGACTTGAAAATTTACCTTTAAATTCTTCCTTGTTTTCTCTGTGAAAAATCCTGTCTGTTTAATAGTGAGCAAGTAATTTTTTAAATATTCAGAAATATGCTTATTTCAAACTAATCTTGATTTTTACAGTGCAAATAAACATTCTCTTCATTACATGGTTGGGTGTAGATTGAAAAAATACTGGGGGGAAAATTCAAAAAGACCACTACTGCCAAAGCATTTCTTTACCTTGCATTTCAGGGACAAGCTAAAGTTAGGCTGTGAATGCTACGAGCTGGGACAGAATTCAATCTTCTTGCATAAAAAGTGGGCTGTCAATAGGATGAACTATTAGTGAGGTCCGCCCAAGACAACCAATCAAATTTTCCCATTGCCTTATCTGTTTCAACCCCCGTATCGTCGAAAACGCCTCACTAAACCAAGGCCGAAGAAATATATTTCCTAAATGAAGCCTTAAATGAATGAATAACAATAATGACGAAGAATCCGTCAAAACGTGCCCTCTTTTAGATTACAGTGAGGATGATATGGAAGAAGGTGTACTCTTTGGACTCTGGGAAAGGGGGCGTTAAAACGTAAGTGTGTAGGTCATTTATAAATGAAATTTAAGGTGGAATATCTAAAATGTATATTCACTTCTAAAAATATTCTGGGATATTTGTGTCTTCTTGGCTGTTTTCCGATCTCTCTCTTGCTGTATATGCGAGATAATGTTCACCATCATCTCAAAAAAATACGTTAAAAATCTAGTTTGTTACGGAAGATAGCTAGTTTGAGTATTTTTTTGTTGGGTTACAAAAACACATACACCCATTAGCTACACAAAATGAAAGCTTGCGTTATTGTCTTTCTTCACACTTGGGGATTAAATCATAAAATTCACAAAAATAAACGTAGAAAACAATTAAAACTTGATTAAACTATATATATATATATATATATATATTCTACATATAGGGTATAGTAAGAGAAGCTAATTCAAGGGAAGACTGAAAGCCATTTGGGCAAAACAAGACCTTGCTTATGTTCGAAGAGCAATGCACACTTGTTTTTAAAACAGGTAGCAGGAGTGAGCGTTTAATTTTAAAGCCAGAACTGTAATCCAGATATGATTAAGAAAAATGTAAAAAATATACATAAAATGACTTTTCTTTGTTTTTTAATTTTTCATATTTTGTTACCGTAAGCGCAGGTCTCCTTAATTAAGTAGGAGCGCTTACTTTCAAGTGTGTGTTTATTCCGCATATTTTCCTGAAGGAAGCGCTATGCTTTTATTCGAATGCGTGTGCTTATTCAAACTATCGTGTCTATTCAAACGCATTTAGTTGAATAAAGACAGCAAATTAATCCATGGGCTACAAAAATATTCATAACCGGATTGAAAAATAGATAAAAACAATTTTGTAAAAAAAAAATCAGAATTCACAATCCATCCAATAGGTCTACATATACGCATTATTACACGATTTGAAAAAAAACAAGAGCTGGAAAGAACAGTGGAGACGGACCTGAAGAGCAGAGGGCTCACTCTCTTATCGGCCCTATGGACTCCAGCAAACTGAATCATGTGGCAGGCCCTTCCTGTTGTCTCGAGCGCCAGATGGCTCAGAGTGGATTTAGGAAGTAAGTATGCAAAATAAATTTCATACATCAAATTTAATACCTTTGAAAATTGATACGTTTGCGGATGAGAGTACTGGAATTCCTCTAGCTGGGATCTTAGCTCTTTTACTGTGTTCTGCAGCTCTTCAATCATTGCCGAATTTTCTTTTAACTGTTCATCATAGTTAGTGCCTTTACTGTATACTTCATTTTTTATACTTTGATATGCCTGCAAAAAAACGTAGAAATGAATCATTCATATACCCTTTACAATAATTGCTCTGATATTAGCTAATAAAGAACAAAAATCACGTCTCATTTCACCCATATTAATTCAATCTGTGCTTTTACTTTACTCAGTACATATTCGCCAAATAAAATTTACCTAATACTCTATTATCTCCTTATTCGCCTAAAGTTCTCCCCAAAACGTCAAGGTTCTACGCTATTTATAGTTTAAATGAAGAAAGAAAGAAAAACAAAAAAAGTCAAATTGCAAAAATAGCTGGGGAGTAAAATACAAAGAAAACAAAGAGACCAACAAATTAACTAACACAATCAAAAGCCACCTCAAGTTAATACAATACCCTCTCTCTAAGTTTGGTCAATTCAACGCAGTTTTAAAACTATACACACTAGTGAAAATGACACCCTTTTATTACTTTGTAATAATACAATTGAAAGTATTTGTGGCATGAATAGGAAAAGCCTCGGATTTGTAATAGTTCCCTAGGTGCATCCAGGACTTGTCAAAATGAAGCCTATTGAACCTAATGACAACTAGTCTAATATAGGATTAATGTCCCATATTCTAAAACAGAGATTCTTAAACTCCGCCCCCCCCCCCCAAATGGTTGAACCTCAAAAACATTTTTTTTAGTTTTCGGTTTCAATTTTTCTGTAGATGGGAATATATTATGAAAAATGAATGGCCTGCTTGTGAACAGCGAATTATTGGCAACCAATCGCAAGTGACTGTATCGTGCTAACATGTGGTAATTGGGTCTCTGTCGGGCTTTTGATTCGTCATCACCAGTATTTCCACGACGTTTAGCTTTGGATTCATTTATCATCCCAAGGAAGAGGCAGGACATAGTGGAATGGTCAGTCAAAATATGTTTAACTCTTATTCATTCATCATTTCGGCACTGCTTCCATCGGAGGCAAAACATCGTGTCCGAAAATAAAAAGTGAAACATTGATCGTGAAAATAGAAAATACAATGAAGCTTCAACAAAAGAATTTGCGCTGTATGAATGTCCATCCACATGGCGGCCAAAGTGTTTGATTTGTCAAGCAACTGTCCCAGTTTTAACGAAATGAAACATACAGCGAAATCACACCCAAGGGCAGACCAAATTCAACAAAAACTTTCCACAAGACTCCGACCTCTGAAAAACTGAATTGTCAAGACTGCAAAGGCCTGGAAGGCGAGGAACGAAATTTACGAGCTAATTTTTAACCAAGAATCAGAGACCAACGATAGCATCATAGTTTTTAGATTAACACTTGCTAAAAATATGAAACCGTACTCAGATGCGGAGGTAGTAAAGTCATGCATGGTCTATGCTGTGGAAACAATCACATTAGTCTCGGGCAAAGGCAATGGTAGAGATGGTGGAGCATCGCCCTGTCGAATGACACAGTTGTATTAAGATGTCAAAAATCAGCAGAGGTAGTTTTTGGAATACTACAGCAGCCATTAAAGACGACCGAGTAATACAACACCGCAGTAGATGAATCATCTGACAAAACAGATGATATCCAGCTTTTAATCTATATTATTCAATATTTTTCTCGTCATTACAATCTATCTGAAGTGTGAATATGCACCGAATGAGCTTGCACTTAAACCTGTTTGCATTTCATTTCATATTGGTTGTGAATATTGAAATAACAAGAAACAAGCACCACGTTTTATTCATGTTAGTTTAATGATTATCATCTCCTGGCAGCGAAATGTTTACATTACAAAAAAGCAGTGCAGCTGGAGTGGGTTTTTTTACATCATTTGTAATAGTGTAAGTAGAGTTATAAGTTTGAAACATGTTTTTAGGCTTTGACCGTATTTGCAATATTCCCATCCACTCTTCGACTAATTCTCTTTTATATTTGAATAACTGTACTAGTAACGGAAATTATACTTGAAAATATACGGGTCAAAAACTATAAAACGTATCAGCTTCCTAAGACACATTTGTACTAACCATGCTGTGTATGAATAAAATAAATTCTGTCTTATGTTCAATTTTTTATCAAAGTTTAGATTAAATAATGGGAAAGTAGATGGTAACATAACAAATTAGTTATCACATGAATAGTTATTTTCACTGGGTTTGTCATTAAATCACAGAATGTATCTAGAGATTTATGGAGATGTCTGGTAAAGGATGTGCTACAGCACACGATATTTTTAAGGGATTTGATAAGGTGTGAGACGCTGGCTTGCCTAAAAAACTTTGTTTATGGGATTTCTGGAAGATACTTCAATATTATCCAATCCTTCCTCTAAAATCGTACAATGCATGTGGCACTAGATGGTGTTCCTCAAAGTTTTATCCTTGGTCTAACTCTTTTACATCTTTGCAGTATGGCCTTCCTATGATGACACTACCTTGTACTCTGGCACTGGCCACAAGGCAACTCTGAAGAAACAAGTCAAACTTCCAGAGGATCTGGTGTCTGACCTTCAGGCTGTCAGAAACTGGGATGTGTGTGTGAGGGGAGTGGTTGGTCTCCTTTAATGTAGCAAAAATGCAACTCATATCCTTCGTAGAAAGCTGAGCACGTATCTTCCTCAAATATTCATTCTGAAGTTAACCCTAATGAAGTTGCTTCTCCTCTTTAAAAATGTTATCAATAAGCCTGCTTTGTAAATTATTTTCTCCAGTCCTTTCTTGGGGTTCTTATATTTAGACTGTTAGTAAATCTACATTTGGGAAGCTTAGATCTTTGTTTTGCGTTTGGGCACCTTAAGCTGTGGAAATCTTGTATCTCTGTAAATCAACCATCCATCGTTGCATGGAGTACTATTGTGACATCTGGGCAGGTGCTTCCTCATCTCAGCTTGATATTCTTGAAAGAGTTCTGAGAATAGATGATGGGGTATACAGAACTACTTGGATGTGGTCAGAGTAAAATGTCCAAATATTTATTGGTCAATAGAAACCTCTAATCCTGGTTTTTTGCATAAAAGATGAATTATAATCTGCTGCCCATTTCCGTACTGGTGTACTTTTGTGTTATTTTCTAAGGAAAACATCAAATTGATTTTACTTTTATAAGTTATTTTGCTGATAATGGTTACATTAAAAGGGACCTACTAAAAAAATTAGCTTTTAATACGTTTGATTCTGGTCTAAAATTAATGCGACAAAATTTAAATAACACATTTGATTTCGGTTCAATTTTCAACTGATAATGATAACAGGTGTATCAGGAACAAAGCTGAGCTGGTTTGTTTCAAAATCTCGAAGTCTCTGAACTGTGCAGTCAAAGTAAAAAATCGGGGATTTTTTGTGCTTCCTTCAATGAGAATATCACACAAATACCCACGATCTTCATAAATACAGGCAATATTTGTACATATATAACTCTTGTTTGATTTCCCACAAGGACCAAGCTAGATGAAAGTTCAACCAACAAAGTAACTACCATGCGTACTCTGTATTTGGCTCAAAATCTTTTGCGACAGGAAAGGTCTTTCAGAAGTCCTTTTACATGAAATGGGAAGGCTCTTCAAATTGGCTATATTATATCATACAAAAATGAGATAAAATAGACAGCGTCAAGTGAGTATCTGCATGTTAAAAATAAAAAGAAACGAATTAATGTTAGCTAAACAAAACCGGTTTAATATGATCCAAGTAATGGACTAAAGAAATTGGAGAATTTACCTCAGTCAGCTGTTGATGTTTGCTAATCAGTTCCCGGTAATCTGCTATTAATCTTAAGTGTCCCTTCCCCTTTTTTTGAAACTTATGCGGCGAACGCGTAGAACCAGTGGAACTTTGTGAATCACAATTATTATCGGGCTCTGTTTTCTCCTGGTTTCCATCAATTTCTTCTTTGGCTTTCTCCTCCGGTTCTTCTTGAATGTCTAATAACAATATACCTTTTTATCCTTACGTTTTATTTATGTTAAATTCAACAAAAAAATCAGAGTATGATAAAAAACTTATTTTGGAGGGAGGGGGAAGGGGGCTAACGCCAATTTTCCAGAGTAAAATAAAACTTATTTTTTGTTTTTTTACGTCATTTTTCCCCAGGAACTGGGGCTCAGACGGTGCACTTCAATGGGACTTATGTTTTGGCAATGAGGAACGTCTTGGCCGGATGCCCTTTATGACTCCAACCAATGACTTTTTCTTTTATAAAGTTCCAAATTCTTTTCGCCAGCTCGGGGAATCGAACCCGAGACCGACCTATTAACACTAACCATTAAAAGTAGGATTAAACACCTCCTAAGAGTAAGATTAAACTTTTGATGGTTACAAATTATGAACAATACTACTAAAATTTGCGTCGAATTTACATGATTGCTATATTCAATGCCAAACTTTCGTTTATTCGCTAGAAAAACAAAATGTTTAAGAGCTACCTTTTGATTTATTTTCTTTCGTAATATCTAAATTGAACGTATCAAAGCAGCATATCAATACAAAAGCCCTTGTAATGACAGCTTAAGTATTTAATGTCTAAGTTTTAAATTTAATTATAAGTAGTATGCAGCGATGTCAAAACAACGAGGGGGGCATGGTAAAATTAGTAGGGTAAGTATGTAGAGATTCAGGGTTTGGTTCTGGAAAAAAGATTTAAAATCTCAGAAAAAGGTATTGCTTAGTGAAAGAAAGATATTCGTCAAAAATGTTTCTCTTCTTTAAAAAAGTCTCTTCCAAGGGGGCCGTCGGAGCCCAGGGGTGGGAAAAGAGGGCAAGATAATTTATTAAAAATGTATCTAAGTTGAAATTTCAAATCCTCATTTTCTCAAATGACCATATCTATCTTTTTTCATTTTTAAAGGTTAACTAAAGTACCAAATACTTTTTGAGCTACCTAATGCTCCAAAAATGATTTGTTTTTATCTTATCCAAGAGGAAATCAACTACGTGGGAACACTAAAATTCTGATATACAATCTTGACAATAATAAAAAACCACATTCTCAAATTTAGAATGAAAAAACACGATATCTCCTTTTTATGATGATCACGCACGAACAAATCTATTTCTGCTAGGACGTTGATCTGTCAAAACCATTATAAAATCACACTCACCTGATAAGGTCGGTTCCGTTTCTATTCGGCTTTCAACTGATTCGATATCAATATCATCGTCATCTTCATCATTGATGTTATATAAGATTTCATCATCGTCCGTAAGGAGTCGCGGAAGTATATTTTGAACTGCCAAGAGAACCTAAAGTGGCAAGAAAAGTAGTAGAGTAATTGTCCAAAAAAAAATGTCAGCTTCAAAGCAAACAAACCATTGGACACCATTATAACATTTTCTCTATGATCAGAAAACGCAAGATAAAATAGTACAGATTGGAGATTAAGAGGTGTCTCAAAAAGCACCCTGCAAATTACAGTAAAGAAAGAAAGAAAGGGAAAGAGCCAGTCAAAGAAGGACATAGCACTAAAATATTAGAGAGAAGATGGGCCTGCGCTTCAAAAACTGACCGATATGTGCAGAGAACAGGTGGAAGTAAAAAAAAGCTCGCCAGAAAGCCAGCAACAGTACCCTTATCACCCTCTCCAGGGCCTATGGGGCGGGTACGGTAAGATTTTGAGTACAGCAAACGATTTATTATGCTGAGTACAGGATGTTTTCAATAGACGGGAGCTTAACATCGATTGTTTGATTTCATTTTTTTCAAAAATCTAAATCTTTATGTACATGATTTGTTTCGGCTCGGGAAAACAGTTTAAGATTAGGTGCTCTCACAAAAACAATAATTTTAGCACAAAAGCTAGTTGAGGCACCTAGCGTTAAGGTTACAGATCTCCCATACTTGGTTTTTAAAGGATATTTTCTGTAATACGTTACGTTCTTCCTTGTCTAAATAATTTGTAACAAATTCAAAATGACACCGAGTCCTGTCATGCGCACCAAAGATTAAAAAATTGAGAAAGCAGATTTTATGTCTCTCGAGTTGGTACTCCTATAGCGTGATGAACTGCTCCCGGTATGGAGATAAAAGGGTGTGGAATGGAGGTAGTGTGCCAGTAGCTGCCTCCATGTCATTCTATTATGAAAATAAAGCTAATTTGTTAAGGTTGTCGTGAAGCGTTAAAGGACAGAAATGTGTGATCAGCAAAAATTTGTTTTATTGATCACACCTACAAAGCCCTTTACTGAAAAACGTTTATTGTAGTGAATAAATGTAAAAGTAATAAAAATTAGGTGGAAAGTTGGCCAAAAAAACCAAGTTGAGTTCAAATGTTGTGCTGACATTTGAAAGTCTCCCAGGTCTGCTATTTAACATGATAAGTTATGGAGTTTTACCTTCAAGTATATGTTGCAAAGATAAACAGCGGCGTATTCAACTAAGTTGAACGGAAAGTTAAGTTCTAAAACTCCAAGTTTTTCATGCAAAATTTAAGCTTTGTAGCATTTCATGGCAAACATTGTGCGTGTCAAATACGACAATTAAAAAATCGGTCTGAAACAGAAGAATGCTTTGTTCCAGCATACATGAAGTTGGTTATAATTTCCTAATGCTATATCATATTGGTGGAGTCAAAGCAGCTACAATTAGTAAGACATAATCAGGTTATCCATTAAATTAACCATGTCGTACGAATTTGGTGTCTTGAAAAATTGTCTTTTTCTAAACAAGTTGAAAAACTGCTGTCGAATGCATAGTGGTATGAGATATGGTACTACCAAGTTCATTACAAACTACGGTCAAGTTTAACACTTTCTATACTCAAAATTCACTTAAATGTAAAAGGGGGATCACATGTCCCAAATGGTAAAGTAAAGAATAAAGGTATCCTCTGCCATATTTTTTCCCGTTGATGAATGTTAGAAGGCAGATGCACTTAAGGAAGGAAAAAGATCGAAAATCTTGATAACAGTTTACAAGAATACAATTCACTGAGGCCAGATATGTTAAGATACTTCTGCATAGTAAATGAATAGCACTTTTCCTCGCAAAAGACGGATGAGCAAAAAAGGGGCAAAGGAAGTAGATCATTACAGTTTTATCAATGATAAAAATCTAATGGATTCTGGTGATTCTTATGACTTCACTGGCAGAAACAGATGCCAAACATAAAAGTGAATGTTATATTGTGCTTTGATATATCAGAGGAAGGTTTTTTGGGAGAAGTAACAGGAAAGAGCGGGGACCATGACCACTGCAGATACGAAAGCTTGAAATGGACCTAACATACAAAGCTTTAAGTGACAGAGTATTATTCACATCCATTTGAAAACAATAGGACCACAACATCATGGCCAGCTATGTATCTTGAAAAAAAGCCATGGTGGTATGTTAAGCAACGGCCATGGTGTAGGTTATACTGAGTGTTAAAAGTATTTTCAGTTGGATTCTGTTAGAATAAGTTAATTCATTGCTTAGTTTCATTCGTTGTTTTCCTCTGTAACACAATCAAAATGAAAGATATTTACCTTCATAATCTGCTCCCTCATGTTTGTCAAATTGTCAAGGATCTGCATTGAGTCGTCCTGCAAAATACAAAAAATCAGACTATTAAAATCCACAGATAAAAAACTGACACGTACAGCAGCCATAAAAACAAGATAAAAGACATATGCCTAAATGAGTGAGTAACAGGCACATCAGTGGATGGGAGCTGCAACCTGACCACAAAATACACACACAAAGATACACGAACACACATACACATTTCTTACCCACATACCCAATTAAAGACCAAACAAATCTGCGTTTGTTATAAATACGCATTGTAGTAATATGTAGTAATTATCAAATGTGTGTGTACGTGTGTACATCTAGTATACATATATATATATATATATATATATATATATATATATATATATAAGATATGATAAGTTGGAAAGAATCAAAAAACTACACAGGCCATTTCGACAAGCCTGTTTCGTGATTTTATTCACTCTTCAGGAAAATTTACTGAAGAGTGAATAAAATCACGAAACAGGCTTGTCGAAATGGCCTGTGTAGTNTTTAATAAGAACCGAATCGAAAGCTTTATATATATATATATAACTATAGTTAAAACTTATGTTTACAAAAAACCAGTCGATCCTGTTTCATATTTACAAAATATAAAACAGGATCGACTTTAGCGAATAACACTGAGAAAATCAGATACATTTTACCACAATCAAATAATGATTATTTTGTTGGTATCAACTAAGGCTCCCTCGTATACTACATTGTCTTTAGAACGAAAGTTTTCCCTAATGCGTTCTTGCACAAGACAAATTTTCATCAAAAAAGATACATTTATGAAGGTAGTGCTTACCTTGTCAAGGTCTAGCTTTTCCACTACTCTAAATCTCCGAAGATCTTCTTCTAAACCCTCATCGTCCAGTAACTCTTCCATATCATTCTTTAAAAACATTACAGCTTTGTAAACGGCGTGGGCTTCCTCGGCTATTGGGTACTGTTTCAGAGCCTGTTTTATCAAGCGTTTTTTCGTTCTACCGCTCATTAAGCCTTCTCTTGATACTACCAAACTTTTCCGATGTTGTGACAGTGCCTAAAATAACAAGATGCAAAATTTACTAACAATGGTACTGCTATAGAGTACACAAGGCATCCTTACCAAATAGTGGCCGAACAGTGATGGACGAGTAGTTGAACCAACAGCTTACCATGATAAAAGTTTCTGGTTCCAGCCTAGTCAAGGCCCTGAAAGTATTGTGTCTAATTCGTTTATGTGTTGTAATTAGCATACAACTAAGCAGATGGTAGATCAATTTAGAAAGAAGTGATGGTAACTTTATATGCAGGGGAATGACGGCATTTAGTGACCAAAGTGACTTTAAATGAAATAGAAATCGTATTTACGCAATACAATCAAAACTAGAAACTTATACCAACTTTCTTTTCAATTTTTTCCAAAAATAAGACGATAAAAAAAATTTTTTATCTCAATTTTGCTAAACACGATGACTTATTTAAAAATTATAATGGATGGGCCATTAATTAATTTAATTAAAATGGAACAAGCTTTATTATCTTGTGTTTCTAAAGCTTAAATTTTCCATTGGACGGGCTGATATACTGCAAGGTGAAAAATATAATTCAATGTTAACAATTCGAAAAACACACGTCAAGAGTCTTGGCCAAAGTCAAGACAAATATTCAAATGAACTGCTCTGTGCTTTAAAAAAACTTTCAAAAACCATTTAAACGACAATTCAGTCCACTCACTACCAAATATCATGTGATACACCAACTCACTGATGATGGTGGAGCAGGTTCCGCGTCATCTGCCAACGCCGTTTTGTTCCCTTCTGTATCCACCAACACAACTGATGGCTCAGCTGCTTCAGTGATATTAGCGGAAGCCTGCTCCTCGTTCTTCTCTGAAATCCTTGACTCAGAATCCTCAATAGGAGGCTTCTCCTCAATGGGGGGCTTCACCTCAATGGAAGGCTTTTCCTCGATGGAAGGCTTCTCCTCAATGGAAGGCGTCTCCTCTCTAGGTAAGGGTGTATCGTCTTTTCCTTCTGTACCATCTATTTCATTACCGGTGGATGACGAGGATTCTCTGCTTGTCTTACTGGAACTGATAGGTTTTTCCTACAGGAATAAAAAAGAAGCGAGCAATGATCACGACAGTTTCACCTTAGTAAAGAAAGAATGGATATCAAGCAAAAAATTTCTGTAGTGGTGTACAGATGGATGTAAAAAAGGCTAGAACAAATATATATATTGAAGGTTAGCAAAACAGAGTGAAAGGTATAAGCATACATGGACGTTCGAGCGAAAAATAAGCATACAAAAGTGTGCGTAGATGTACAAATTCAATAATTCTATGAAAGAAAACTTTTTAATATTATGTACCAAATTAAAAATAAACAAGCAAGTATCTAAACTACCGCTTACGATCGATCCATCGTAAAAGTAAAATCATTTTAAAAGTCAATGCCATATACTTGTACGAAGGAAATGCAGTCTTTTAAATTCAAACTGCTGTGTTATCTATTCGGAAGTGTGGAGTCATAAAAAAATTGAAACAAGAAAATTTAGTCTTGCCAATCTGTATCTAGCAGTCTAAGGGCAGCAGAAAGCAACTTAAGTCATAAAATCCGGTACAATACTAGGCTAAAAGATCTTTAACTAACATCTCCGTATTACTGCAGAAAGTTCACATAGATGGCAAATGACAAAACCGCCAACTGATCAAGTCAACGTGTCACTCTGTTCCGGTGGTAACCAAGATGGCTGGTTGGCTTAATGGCTGACTCACAATGTTTAACACGCATTTTTTTATTCACTTACCATATTACATATTTATTTTGGATTTTTTTCTGTCAGTGATCTAATCTTTGCCAGATATTCTGTGAGAAAGATTATCACCCCAGACGATGATTTCTTCTGTTGTTAAAGAGATATTTACCAAACACAGTCTGTAGGATTGCACACTTTACGAAGTACAGTGACTGCTTTGGCCTCATGAAACTCCAAGGCAAATTATGTCACTTGCTCTGAAAAATGTTTCCAATGATATCATGTGAATTATTTTGCAAATGAATGTACTAAAAATTGTAAGAGAAACTTAATAAACGGTCAGGGTACCTCGAATACCCTTGTAACAGGGTTCTGCAGTGTGGAAATACGGCACAATCAATGGTGGTACCAAAGCCTTGTCTGAATTACAAAGCGTAAAAATATTATCTTGATTCTTTTTTTCTTTTTCAGTCGACTTCTCTCATTAGGGGTCGCCGGAGCGAATTTTTCTCCTCCACTTCGTTCGGTCCGGTACATCTTCGTTCCTCAGTCTTTTCACTCCCATGCTCTCCTTGATATTTTTAATCCATCCGCGTCTTGGTCGTCCTCTTCTCCTTCTTCCTGGCAACCCCATGTTCATGCATCGCTTCCCCATGTACTCTTCAGCTTTCCTCTCTACATGCCCGAGCCACCGTAGTCGATTATTACGCCTTATTTTTATTAAAGCGTAATAATGCAATACGGAAACAAAAAAACCTTATAAAATGATAGAACAAAATAATCGAAAAATGTTTAACTATGAGGTACTAGGAGTAGGCCCCTTTATTGAAGACCATGATGAGTACCTACAAAATAGTAGACCATATTTAAAGAGGATCCCTCTTGCATTAGTTGCATTACATATTCAGTACATATTATTATGGGTTAATTACTCATGGCGACGTTTACCTGACCTTAACTAATTTGAAATTTACCTCATTCGATTTTTCACTATCAACTGGGGAATCCTCTGTTTTTTGTGGAGCCTCTTGTTCTTCTTCTAATTTCAATGAATTTTCTTGTAACTGTAATCGCTGCAATACAAAAAAGAATCGTTTGAATTGTCTTCAAATTCAGTGAGCCAAAGTATTCTTCTTGGAAATCACTAGTTTACTATAAGTTTACTATAGCTTCAGTAAACATACTTCAGGTATATTGCTACAGAAGAAACGAATGATTAAGGATTGTGAAGAAAGACGTAAGATAAGAACATTTGTCAATTCTATAAAGCGCAAGTTACAAAACATAGTGCTTCTACCTACTAACTTTGTTTCAGTATTAAAAAGAACTAGCTTTTCAAAAAAGGAGGGTACGAATCAATAATGTTTAAGTTGATCTGAAAGAGGTGAAGATTTCTAAGCATCCACTTAAAGTGCTGTCAAAGAATACCTGTGTCTTGTGGAAGCCAATGCAGAAAACATAGGAACGAATTTCTCTCTAATCAGACAGATGGATCCGACATGCACAAGTCAAAATTTATGATGATGAGACGAGGTACGTAATGATAGCAAGAAGGAATAATTTGTATTTACTAGTAAGAAAATTCAAGTGTAAATAACAGAAAAACAGAAACAATACATAAAAATTATGGTTCGTTACTGGAGTAATGCTACCGATCGTGCTAATGAAATAATGTACAGATAAACGTTGTCAAAATAAAAATTCTCGGTATCCAAATAGATAAGTATGAAGCAGCTATTAAACCCTAACAATTTTTTGTAATCTCTTTGTACATTCAGGTAATATTTCAAAAGCTCCATAATACCCATTTTTTCAAAGTTTTTTTCGCTTATAAGTATTGACGATCATGCCTGTTGAACGTGACGAATAAGAAAAATGTGACGACAATACAACCAAACATCGACGCTATTTCAGACGTGTTGCCTTAACTTTAAGTATTACTTTTGTTGGCTGTTGGTTCAATGCCTACAACAATTGACACCATTGCCTCAAAACTCTTTTATGAGCTATAATTTCTTGTAATGCGCTGCTCAAGTTTCCAATCATCCACGTATCAGTGTATGTATCAATAAGTGAGTACGTTTGTTTGTCTGGAGTAAATTTATGAGAAAACTACTTAACCTAGGAAGCTGAAATTGAGAGTGTGAGTCTATCTTTATCCGGGGGAGGATCTGAGATATAAAAGGCTGACCTCCAGGGTCATATTCTAGGGCGTAAGGGGGCGGCCAATCCCATTTTCAAGATGAAGGCCACCAGTCAAAAATTTGAATAAAATTAAAAATTTCAAGAATATTTTAATAAATACATTCCAAAACAAAAATTAACAATATTAAAGCTTTTTTGAAACTAAGAAAGTTTATTTACTATAAAGTAATCTCCTTGACCGTACAAGTCCTCGGTAGTATAGTGGTGAGTATCCCCGCCCTTTTTTAATCTTCTTTTTTTGCCAATGTATTGCCATAGCATCTTTTATTTGAAGTTCTAACATTATCTTTCGTAACATTACCAAAGTTTAAATTACCTATTATTTCTATACCACACCCTAAGTGTCAAAGTAGTTGCAGCTCTTTGAACTGAAATGGTCTACCATCACATTCCTAATCGAGCAATACTTTACAATTATCTTGATAGGACCTTTTTAGCCTACTAAACTGCACTTTTTTACTCGAGCAACGCCGGGCACTTCTGCTTGTATAGTATATATATATATATATATATATATATATATATATATACGATGTAATTATATGTACTTTTAAATTTATACCAAAAATATGAATAAAATTATCAATAGTAAATTTCAACGATGTATAAAGGCTGAAATATATTGGAAAATGTGGTAAGCATGAATTATCTCAGTGGTTACATTTTATGCTCCAACAGCCACAGCAAAACGTACTGACATCATCCTCGACTGGCAAGCGCTTTTTACCTCTGTCAACTAGGCAACAATCAACTACGCAAAATATGCAAAGTACAACAAAGTATTTCTAATGATTTTCAAAATTCTCCAAAATTCGCCTAAAGACGTTAGAAAAAAAAAGTCATTTTCCCAGTAATATGACGTCAAAATATAGTAAACCTGGTAAAAAGTGCTGTAGAAGCTACCTAGAAAAGTCATGGTAATAAAGATGACAGTTGAAATTATTTGTGAAAACAGCGCTCGTACCTGCCATTGAGTTTCAAGACTGGCTTCAATTAAATAGCCAGGTCTCCAATAATTCAGTGGTGCCTATGATCATTACCACATCAACCGAATATACATGAGTATTTTTTGCTTATTCACATACGTTATCCATGTCACCATATATATATACTATCATTCTTACTTTCTTCTGTCATTTATCTGCAAACCTTTTTCTTCTCTGTGTGTGTGTGTGTGTGTGTGTGTGTGTGTGTGTGTGTGTGTTACTCGTTGTATTGTCTTTCGTAGTGTCCTGGTGCTTGTTGCTTGTATGTGTCATTTCCTCATGGTGATTAATTTAGCCAATACCATCTTTAACTCTTGAGTGTTACACTCTAATACTATATATACATATACATATCAGTGTATATATATAAATAAAAATCACTTTTAAAACGAATAAACAGAAAAGAAAGTACTGCTGAAAACGTACTGGGCAACAACTGTTAAAATACAAATAAAATCATCCTTTCTAACAAGAACCGAAAAAAACAAGTTAATCATACCATTTCCTCGTGCTCTGCAAGCAGTTCTTCCTTTAAAAACAAAAACGATCAAAGATATCAAGATCAATAAAATACACAATACTGCAATGCACGATTTTTCCTAAAATAACCCCTTTTTTTCAACACAAGAACCCTTGTCCATAAAGCATATGTATTTTCGGGAAAAACACAAAGGTTCTTTCATCATAATAGTGTGTGTTGGGGAGTGCAACAAATCAAAATAGACTAAATAAAAACCCCATTTTTTTCAAAACAGAAACTCCCGTCAATAAATTGTGTATTGCCTAGTAATACCCAACTTTCTTTATTGCTGGTAGTGTGGAGTGCGGCACATAAAAATAAACTAAACTCTTCTCGATTATTATCAGTTGATAGTTCAATGGATAAGCTTGGATAAAAAAACAAAAACAAATCTTATTTAAAAAATCCTGGTAAGAAGGTAATAACTCGAACACGACTCTTTAAATGAAGAGAATTTTCTAGAAAAAGGTTAGTGCATTTCATTGATTTACAACACCAATTTTTTTCTATATTCAAAAATTGGAGCCAAATAAGAGGTTGTTGTTGGTTGGGGTTTTTTTTGGGGGGGAGGGGGGTTGGATTACTTATGTGTACTGACATATGTTCAGCATTTTATCTGTAAATAACAAAATAACAAAATTTAGTTTTACTATCATAATGAGATATACAATAACAATGGAAATAATAACTGTAGTTGAAAGTCGTGTACACTTTTCTCATCGAAGCATCCGTTGTTTGCGATTCAATTTCATTCTCTTTATTTTTTTTGCTTATTGACAAACCTGGCATTAGAAACAGATCCAAACAAACATCCATTTACAGGAAGTTTATGTTATATACCCAATAATGGTAGGATTAATAAGACGTGGAGTTGATTAAGAATAGTTCTAAATTTCGGTGATGTAGATTACTGTATTTGAAGAACGCATTCTAGTTAGTTTTAATTCTTAGAATAAAAAAACCTTTGTCGAAAGTCTTTGTGATCTCCATTTGTACGTTACTTGGTAATTAATACACCTTATCCAGAAGTACAGTTACAATATTTCAAGAAAATATCTCATCGTGAAATGACCATTCACAACAGTGGCTGGATTTCATATATGTACTTATACGTAGTTTCGAATAAATAAATAAACAAATAAATGAATAAATAAATAAATACTTAAACAAAGAAATATATAAACAAATAAATAATCAAATATATAAATACTTAAATAAAGAAATATATACAGAAAATAAATGAACAAATAAATAAATACTTAAATAAAGAAATATCTAAACAAATAAATGAACAAATAAATAAATTCTTAAATAAAGAAATATCTAAACAAATAAATGAACAAATAAATAAATACTTAAATAAAGAAATATATACAGAAAATAAATGAACAAATAAATAAATACTTAAATAAAGAAATATCTAAACAAATAAATGAACAAATAAATAAATTCTTAAATAAAGAAATATCTAAACAAATAAATGAACAAATAAATAAATACTTAAATAAAGAAATATCTAAACAAATAAATGAAGAAATAAATAAATTCCTAAATAAAGAAATATCTAAACAAATAAATGAACAAATAAATAAATACTTAAATAAAGAAATATATAAACAAATAAGGGAACAAATAAATAATTTCTTAAACAAATAAATATCTAAACAAATAAATGAACAAATAAATAAATACTTAAATAAAGAAATATGAAAACAAATAAATGGACAAATAAAAAATATAATTGTCTTCTACTTACAACTTGTAAGAGCGCTTCCTCAGCCTATTCAAGAAACAAAATATAAAAGTTCACGTGGGCAAATCATNTAAATAAAGAAATATCTAAACAAATAAATGAAGAAATAAATAAATTCCTAAATAAAGAAATATCTAAACAAATAAATGAACAAATAAATAAATACTTAAATAAAGAAATATATAAACAAATAAGGGAACAAATAAATAATTTCTTAAACAAATAAATATCTAAACAAATAAATGAACAAATAAATAAATACTTAAATAAAGAAATATGAAAACAAATAAATGGACAAATAAAAAATATAATTGTCTTCTACTTACAACTTGTAAGAGCGCTTCCTCAGCCTATTCAAGAAACAAAATATAAAAGTTCACGTGGGCAAATCATTTAAAGATTGAAATATTACAAGCAATAGTACCCGCCCCCCGCCCCCCACTCCAACCCAAATTTTCTAGAATGTATAAATCTCTTCGAATATCACGCCCAAGAAAAGCACATCACAAAAATCAAAAGAGAAATTGCCAGAATTGAGATTTGAAAATAAAGAAAAAATTGATTCTGGATTTTCAATTCTGCATCATCAGCCAATTTGAGAAAAAAAGGGGGATCCTTCTGTCCGACTATTAGCGATTTTCTGCTTGAGTTTTGACTGAATCGTTTAAAGGGCACTTACAAGTCAGTTTACTGAGTTAACATCAGTTAATATGTTTCCTTGAAGAGTACGTATGGTACAAAATTTTAAAAATACCAGATTTGAGAATTAGGATAACAACATGAGAGTTGATTGGCTCACTGATAATCGATTAAACGATCTACTCATCAAAACATATCACATTCTTATTTAATTTAATACACAAAACACATTATGATTTACAGTTCTGATATTTATAATCTCATTATCGTGAAAGAACAAAAAATATATTCAAAAAAATCGTTCCCCAAAAATTTTAGGCATAAAATCTAGAACATTACATGTAAAATTAGAGTACCCTAAACTAACACGAGAAACCTAGCATTTCTCTAATTCATACATAAAATCTAGATAAGCTAGACTTTGACTGTAGGATGAAACAGGGGTTAAGCTATAACATTAATATTTGTATTCAATTTAGATTTGTGGTAGTAGTTTTCAAATAAACTGAAACAACGTAATCTCTTTCAAAAACATCACTATCTCCTTTAGGTCATTATCACATCTTATCAAACCATTTTTCTATCCACTGGAGTGATGCATCAGTTGTTGTCTTTAGATCCTTGTCTGAACAAGTGGACCCCAGTGGGCAGCTACATAAGATCTGGTTTATTGTTTGTATTAGCTCACCGCAATGGCAGTTGTGTAAGCCCATCTCTGGAAGCTTTACCCAGTCCTGCCAGCTTTTGTTTTGTCTCAATTCAATGTGACATATTTCCTTCTGGTAAGGGAGAATCCACAAGAAAAGTCTTCAATAGGGTGAGGGAGGCCAATATCAGTCGTTTGGCAGTCAACCCCAACCTCCCCCCGTCTCTCTCTCCCTTCCCCTCTCTGTGTCTCTCTGTCTCTGTCTCTCTCTGTCTCTCTGTGTGTCTCTCTCTCTGTCTATCTGTCTGTCTGTCTCTAACCTGGTAATTTCTGAGATATATTCCCCATAAGATACGACTTTGGGTGTTGGTTTCCAAACGTTGATTTTAAATGTCGGCCACAGACGTACATCTGGTCACAAAAGACCTATTTCTCTGGTCAACCTAACTAAATGACTTAGGTCCATGTAGGTGATAGAGGAAGAAAGGGGTAAAACTGCAACATCACCCAAATCAAACAAGAAAACACAAAAATTTAGTAAAAATTCTATAAAACTTGCCTCTTTTTCTGCAACAACCTATTTCAAAATAAAAGATATAGCAAGTGAAAGTAATCGACAACAAATATTCTATATTTGTTAATGACAAGCACAAAGCTCATATGTATCTACTCTAAACCTGAGCTCAACAGACTTCATATTAATACCATTGACCAGTAAACCTAATGAAAGGGGTCTTAAAACTAAAAGATTTTCTGTATAACGAACAAGCACCTTGAAAAGGCTAAAAATACTGGTGTCCTATTTGTCTAAATAGCACTGTTTTTTCTTCCTGTGCCTCTCTGGTGTTAATACCATGAACATGTTAGAATATATATATAATTTCTACTGGTCAATAATGTGGTGTACAACTCGTGATCAACATAATATTTCTGAAATACACCGTTGTTTCACTGACAGCTGATTACTTTCCATCTACACCAGCGACGCCTTGGCCAGAAATCTACAGATTGAAACCATTTGACAGTGTATTGTCAGTGACTCCTCAAAATTTCACCCGTATTCAAGATATTGAACAGCGTTTCCTGAGAATCTCTCCAGCTCTTCCTTTTCATGTTCGCCAGATCCAATAATACCTTACGCGAACTATCTTATCTTTGTTCCCTCTACAGACTAATCAAACTATTTCAAAAATCTTTCATCTCTCTAAATCCGTCACGTGTACTTCACTCTTGTCACATGGTATATATTATCTATAACCATTTCTCTGTTTAAAATTTAATTTTATCCATTTTAGTATTCTCGGTTTTCTATGTATAAAAAGCAACTGCTCCTCTAATGCGCTCTCATTTACTTAACAAAGCGGGAAGGAGGGAGGGTTAAGAGTTGTTGGTAGCCCCTACATTATATATGACACTGTTCAGCGTCCTATACTTCCACCAGATTGCTTTCATTTTGGCTGTCGCCCTTTTTCATTCGGTCTAGCCTTGTACCAGATATCTTCAAATACTAGAATACTATTTTTGTCGAGTCTGAAGATTATTTACTGCTCAGCACGAATTAAATAAATCAAATTCGTTTCACCTTTATAAGTAGCATACTGTGTGTATACATATTTTCGGAGATAAACATAAGACACACATATATAGAAAGATTTTAAAGTACAACGAAAAAAAAGCCAAATAAAACAGTAACCCTTTTCACTAAAAAGGCTTTTCACCTTGCGTAAGTAAAAGAAGAAAAAAACTAACTTAAGCTTGTAATAATCGTTAATAGTCAATGTTTATAATATCTGTGTACTTGTGTGGCCGTGGGCCGTAGGTCCGAGGGCAAACTTAGGCGCAAGCAGTGGCTGGATTGATGGTTTAAATGTAAAAAAACTCCCAATTTTACAGAGGTCTATTTAGTGGGGGAATAGTTCTTTTATGACTACAGTATTTAACACTTTCTCGCAAAAAATGAATTGTTTGGACGATTCAAACTTGTTGAGATTAGACCTGAGTGGGAGCTGCAACAGGAGAGCCTCAAGCAAAATGAAAACTTTCTAGCTTGGCCGAAATTTGTCAGATGAAGCTAAAATTTATCATGGGGCTCAAGCATCACGCGATATAGAAATCCTATAAACGAAAGTTGGGGGTCAGAAAATAAGGGAGGGGTAAGAAAATGCGGAAATTTTGTGGACATCATTTAAGGAAAGTCCGTAACTACAACACCCGGGGGTGCAGGGCAGTTTGTTTCTGTCTGTCTCCTTATTACCCAACAGTAGAAGCAGATATTGACATTTTTTTATTACAACTTAGTTATCTTTGTGGGGTAAAGTTTGGATGGTATATGAGGCCACATAGATCACAAACACTGCAGGGGTGGAGTTGTGAAGTTGTCGCCTAATTTCCTACTCGAATATTGTATAAACAACACTGGAATAGGTCTGTGGGAGAAAAAAACTTCTACAAACCTTTGCTTTTTCAGCTCCTTCTGCACGTGCAAGTAGTTGTTCTCGTTCCTATTAAATATAAGAAAAACAAGACATATTTTATATTTCAATATTTTATTATATTTAATAATGTGAAAGAAACTTACATTAAATTTCTGTAATCTATTTTATATATGTTTGTTGACTGCATTAAACTAATATTTGGATACAGGTGAAATAGACTAATCGTAATTCAAAAGACAATTATCCTATTAAAGATGTTATTACTAACCATCACCTCACAAAGCAGTTAATGTAGGGCCCGCAGTGCAATAACACAAATACTTCAAATAAACAAACATATACAACTACACACAAACATACAGAACATAAGCTGAAATTACATTTTTCCATATAACTATCAAATACCAAAATATGAGTCAATATATCACAGTACGTAACGTATATCCATCCAAACTATAGAGTAATTATACAGCAATAAAGGTTCACAAAAAAGAGAAAGAAAATTGATTTACTAGCTTCTTCTTTTTAAATCATGTGTATGTTACAAAAAAGGATTTATAGAACATGCAGATAAAAACCCGAAAAACTCCCTAATGTACATTATTTTTATGGAAAAAAACCATTCATGTTTGTACTTACCATTGTCCATTTTTCCCTTAAATCCATCATCCCTTTTAATGCTTTTATCTTATCATTGTACTGTAAACAATTAACGAAAGCACTTGTATTAAAAAAACAAATACCAGAAATATGACTATAAATATTTATCATAAATATAGTCAACAAGCCAATTGCCATTCTATCAGGCCGAATAAATATACTCTCCAAAATTATAATAAAGGAAGTAAATGCGCAGGCGCTGATTGATAAGCATTCGCTGTAAATGGAAGTAAATGCGCAGGCGGTGATTGATAAGCATTCGCTGTAAATGGAAGTAAATGCCCAGGCGCTGACTGATAAGCATTCGCTGTAAATGGAAGTAAATGCGCAGGCGGTGATTGATAAGCATTCGCTGTAAATGGAAGTAAATGCCCAGGCGCTGACTGATAAGCATTCGCTGTAAATGGAAGTAAATGCGCAGGCGGTGATTGATAAGCATTCGCTGTAAATGGAAGTAAATGCGCAGGCGCTGATTGATAAGCATTCGCTGTAAATGGAAGTAAATGCGCAGGCGGTGATTGATAAGCATTCGCTGTAAATGGAAGTAAATGCCCAGGCGCTGACTGATAAGCATTCGCTGTAAATTGAAGTAAATGCGCAGGCGCTGATTGATAAGCATTCGCTTTAAATGGTAGCAAATGCGCAGGCGCTGATTGATAAGCATTCGCTTTAAATGCATTATCTTTGATTTCTGATCTTAAAGTACCTTAAAGAACACATTTTTCTTTCCTAAAGTCACCAGGGTTAACAGTTTCTTTCCTTTGTTTTAATTTTTGGTGCTTAAAAAAATTTCATATTCTATCTCACAATCACGGCCATAAAAATATGGTTTCTAAAGGGCGAGCACTCGACAATTAAGCACAAAATTGTTAGAATTGTTTTTGGCCAATAACGTTGCTCGGGCATTAGAGTTGGGTTTTCTTCCCAAAATTTAGCCATAAAAACGTTCTTTGACTGATATACTCGTTTTACCCAAATATGTATAAAAAACTGTTAAATACTAGATGCACCAGGTGTTTTTTGTATCCCTTGGGTGTCTCTTTTTGCAGCTGTTAGGGGTTACGTAGCAGCAACCGCAAAGTAAAGTAATAACCACCAGAACCACTTATTTCAATATTCCATTCACACGTGCTGCCCGAGAAGCACCCCTAACAGACACAACAAAGCTATGAGGTTGCACTTTTTCACATTGAAATCAAATAAATGTTTGACTAACATTTTTTGTTGCCACGATGTAAATGATAACCATCAGAACCACTTATTTCAATATTCCATCCACATGTGCTGCCCGAGAAGCACCCCTAACAGACACAACAAAGCTATATGGTTGCAATTTTTTAAATCACATGAATGTTTTAGCAAACATTTTTGTTTGCACGATGTAAACTCACGGCTGTTTGGCTATAACCTCGTATAACATGCTTTAATGCAAGTAACAATTGAGTAATTGAGGCTGCTAGTTGACTGTTGGCTAGGGGTTGTAAGGATAAGTGCCCTGTGACTATGACTCGATGACTTAGACTTGCTACCTTCATTTTTGGAGGCTTTTGTGTTTAAAACAAATTTAAACTAATGGTTTTAATGGAATTGGAGAATATATTAGTAGTGTAGTAGATTATTGTTAAATAAAAGCTAAATTTGATTTAATTACTTATTATATGTATATTTATATTGTTTTAACGTCATTTTCCCCCAGTAACTGGGGCTCAGATGGTGCCCTTCACAGGGACTTGGCTTTGGCAGTGAGGAATTTCTTGGCCGGATGCCCTTCCTGACGCCAACCAATGGCTTTTTCTTTAGTGAATTTCCAAAGTCGCCCGCTCGGGGAATCGATGAAGTTGCATTAATTGTTAAGCCACGGTTTCTCAAAATTACCCTCATATTAATAGCCTTAAAGTTAGTTTCTCATAAAATAAAAGGATAGCTGGCTTTACATGCAAAACAAAACCATGTATGCATTCGATGGGTAAATAGTGCACGTTAGCAGTGTCAAGCAAGTCGTTAGTTTAATCTACATAAATAAATTGAGTCTATGCGGTGAGGAACTGTGTGCTTAGCTTGAATGAAACTGCACACCAGGGAACATCGAAAGCTCAAATTTGGTGTCGGGGTACTTTACAGTCATGCGCCGAGCCAAGGTTATCTTACATTTCATCATAACCGCTGGGGCAGTCGCCAACAGGAAAAAAGTTGTCACGATCTATTCTCAAAGACAGAGATCTCCAATCAAAGAATGAATTCAGTAAAATTTGCTCAGCAACCTAATGCAGGATGGGATCAAGTCAGATTTCGATTTCTACCTACTTATAGCGAGAGGAAAATTCAAAGTTGCTTTGACCACACTGATACTTCAGGGAGCCCCGGATATATGTACTAGTGAGAATATAAAGTTTGCTTGTTCTTATTAACCTAGAAACAAAATTTTCCAATGATAAAAGATATGATATGGTCAGTTATAAGACAAACGCATCTAAAATAGAAAATCGGCAAGCTCTTTACCAATAGCAAAATACCATCTTACAGTTTTTATCAACTTATGGTAATATCACTAAGGTTTATATAGGAAAGAATCAGTCGTGTGACAACTGAATCACCCTACCCCATAAAAATTAGTACATAGGAGCTGTGACATGCGCATGGACAAGAAAATATAAGAAGAAAAATTACTCTTTCTTTACAAATACACAATGAGCTCAGAATCGAACTAGGCTAATAATATCGATAAAAATGTCATTTTAACAAAATATGATAAAGAATTATTCATACAAGAGATCAACTAAGACGCCCCAATTAAAGTAAGCCAATAATCTCCGCTCTCCAATGAATTTACCTCAGAGGTTCTCGAATTCTAAGAATAACACATTTTAGCTGGAGTGTATATTGGGTATAAAGATAATAATAGCTTACCCTGATTTGTAAGTCTTGCAACGCCTGATTAACCTTTTCCATTTCTACTTTAGTCTAAAACAGTATAATAACATTTATGTGGGCTATGTAACAAAAATGTACCTCACATATAACAGTTACAATATACCAGTAT
Source organism: Morbakka virulenta (assembly GCA_003991215.1). Lineage (NCBI taxonomy): Eukaryota > Metazoa > Cnidaria > Cubozoa > Carybdeida > Carukiidae > Morbakka > Morbakka virulenta. Next base: position 519,189 of record RDPX01000284.1, on the reverse strand, counting down.
CGAATTAATTAGTAGCTATCGATAGTGCTCAATAATATAAGAATATTAGAGTATCACATGGTGAACGACAAAAAAAAATCAACAACAATTAATTTAGAACTGTCACTTTTATGTTTTTACAATCGTTAGCTAAACAGCTACTTCTTCTTTTTTTTGTTTGTTTGTTTGTTTGTTTGTTTAGCTGACGATTTTGTAAACATGAAACTGACAGCTCTAAACTAAGTTTTGTTGATTTCTTTGTTGTTCACCATTGTTACAATATATAAGGTTGCAACTAACACAAAATAAATGGAATGGAAAAGAATCCTGTGAGAATGCGAGCTAAGTTAGCTACCAATAAATACATGTTTTAATTATAATATATATTAAAAATGGTTCAAGAATTCAATTGCCAAAGGAAAAGTAACTAAAACTCCAGCAAAAGTAATAATAGTGTCGGCGGTAGAAAAACTAGTAGTACTAGTGGTGTGGCAAAGACAGTGGTAGACATACAGGTAGCAGTGGCAATGGTATTATTTCCACCAGATTGTCAATAGCAACCAGGTCTTTAAAACTTCCTTAAATAGTTCCAAGAATATATACAGGACTTTTGTGCATATTTTATTAAGGTTTTTTAACATGCTAAACTTTTAAAAGGCTGTTGTTGTTGTCATTGTTGTTGTTGTTGTCATTGTTGTTGTTGTCATTGTTGTTGTTGTTGTTGTTACTGTTCCTCCCGCAGGTCAGTCTGTGACCAAGCTGAGGCAACCGCAATAAGTGTTATTGGTCCAGAGTAAAGTCAGAGCTGGGTCAGGTACGAAAAGCTAGCATAATGAAAATGTACCTCTACATTGGTTGGCAAATCCATCACTGAAACTACTACTGTCACTTGGAATTTTTTAGGTTTAGGAGGCTTTGTGTGCTTAATTTCTAATCTCTTCCATTAGAAACGAAACAATTTCTTCAATAAGAAATTCAGCTTAAGATGTCTGATAATAAGGGTTAAGTGTTATTATCAATTTTAAATTTAACGACGTCCTCAGTACTCATACTACAAACAAAGAGATAAGAGTTTAACTCTACTTACTTCATTTCTGTACCGCAAAAATTCAGCAGGTATCTCTTCTTCTGGCAATGCATCCTACCAAAGACAAATCACATGTATGAGCTATAAAATTTATCAACTAGTAAACAAGTTATCAGCCTCTGCAGAATGATCCCATCAAAACCTAGTGTTGCAGCCTTTGTACTTTTTTGTTTATTTTTGTTTCTCTTCTTGCTCCTTTTTCTTGTTTTCTTTTGTGTTTGTTTTTCTACTTGTTTTGTTTCTGTTTTTGTTTTAGGTATTCAGACAAAGAGAACGTGTTTGCTATTGGTTGAAATAAATTGAAATAAAGAGACTCTGGTTGACCAGTGTGTTCTAATGGTTACTGGTTTTCATCAGGAGGCTTTGATACGATTTGGAAGCGTGAAAGGGTTTTTCATTCATTTTTCCTTTCAAAGAGTATTTATGCAAAGGGAGAGGAAAGATCTATATTATACCCTTACTACTGAAACTCTAAAATATTGCAAACTTCAGTACAAAGAAGGGCCAAACAAAATCTAAGAAAAGAAGGTATAACAAAGTGCCTTTTGTATGCTTTAATACATGTTTATCTGCAAAACATAACCAAAAGGAAATCAGGCTACTGGAAGTCGCTTAGCATAGCTGTTTTATATTTCAATAGTGACAGTATCCATGGTCACCTCTAGCAGCCTGATGATAAGAGAATTATCTCGCAAAAATTAAATCAGAACGAAAAAAAAGCTTACGGCTCATGACATGGTAAATACTCCATATTTATCAGTTACACTAAGTCCATAGTAAAAAAATTTCAATATTCCTTATCATGTTGGAATACATTGGACAACCTAACCAATTCCTGTTTGTTAGGGTAACAGAGCAGATTTTCTTAGATTACAGCATAAAAGAAAATATAATGACAAATGAATTTGAATGTACGGCAGACAATGAGTTTGTCGAAAGATCTTCCTGCAAGTGATGCTCACCCAGTCTACATTGTCTTTGACTTCTACACTCTTTAAAACACTTTGTGGGATCAGTGTTAAACTGACTTGATGTTTTAACAGCTTGGGTCCCGTCTGTACACTGTTGTCATGTACGTTATGAACTGGCTCTATATTTGTTTCTGACTGCACAGAGTCTTCCTTTGTTCCCACTGTCATGAAATAAAAAAGGGCAAACTTTAATTAAAACAATTAAGGCACAGTAAAAAAATGTAAAGTTGACTAATGTGGTAAAGGAAGTACCAAGGTGAAAATTTACAAAATTGAAGGTCCAAAGACAGGATCTGAATAAGTGCCTGTGCTATTTAGCACCATCTAATCCACAAGCATATCTATTAACGAAAGGTTCTTCCTCACATTAAGGCCCAGTTCTCTAGGAAAGAAGACTCTACTTATCTTAAAACACTAAAACCGACGGGAAGTGATGAAAATCACAAAGAATGGGGTGTGGGATAAAAAACCAAGCAGGGCAATTAAAAAGCGGAAAAAAGATAAGAACAGTAAACGAGTTTGCTTGGCCAGAGGTGCATTTAGTTACGATGTCGAATTAAGTTTTTTAATTAAGTATCAAGACTCTATATGGGAATAGTAATTTATGTACATCTTCAACTCTTGGTGTCCCCTTTCTGAACAGGCTATATTTCGGCTGTTTCATGATTCTTGGTGTCCCCTTCACGTAAGGCAGTGCCTTACATGAAGAATACCAGTGAGCACCTAAGACGAGCCCTCCGACAACACAACATTCAATGCTCCTTCTTCATTACATCCACCTTAAGGAAGATCCTCTCAAAACCAAAAGACCAAGTTCCACTTGATGATAGGAACAACATAGTTTACAGACTACAATGTAAGGACTGTCCTGCTTCCTACATAGGTGAATCAAAGTGTAACTTGGGTCAAAGGGAAAAAGAACACAAGAGAGCTGTTCAGAAAGGGGACACCAAGAATCATGAAATAGCCGAACACTGCTGGACACAGGATCATACCTTTGACTGGGACAATAAAAGAATTATAGACAAAGAAATCAACACAACAACAAGAAATATAAAAGAAACAATCCATTCCTTGCAATGCAGCAATCACATCAACAGTATGTCCTACACCCTTCCAGTAATATGGCTTCCAGCACTGAAAAAAGAAACACAACAAACACAACATAGGTATGGCGCCACTTCCCGAAACAACTCCAGCCCTGTCTACACCCACGTCCGCACTACCAAAGTATAAAATAGCCGTATCTAACCATTTCAGTAGCCTGACGATGGGAGAAGTATCTCTCGAAACGTAGCTCAGAAAAAGCTTACGACTCATGACAGGATAAAGCTCTTACATCTATTGCTATCATTATTGCTATTATTAAAAACAAAGGGGGGCATAGAGTGTTACGATGAAAGGGGATCTTTTATTCAGTACTCATCCCACTTGCAGCCGGTGCAGTTTTAGAACTGGTCATCACCATCACCTTTATCATCATCACCACTACCACCATCATCATCATCGTAATTATTAGCATTAATACTATTACCATAAATTTTAATTCAGAAAGGCGACATTCCCTTGAGGTCCAGCTGCTTAGCTAATCTTTTTATACAACAATCAACTATCTAATAGATAATATCAACGATATCATAAAATTTAACAATTTCAAGTGTTTTAATGGTGTTGTTTCATTGCCTTAAGTGGTAACAGTAGAATATATATCAAAATCAAATATAAAAGAAATAACTAATAACAATACGAGTTACAATGAAATCAATGTACAAGTATACATTCTTATCATAGAAACCTGGTTCTTTAAATGCTTGTGGTAGAAATATACACAAATCTTAGAAAAACGTTAACTTGTACATTTTTCCCTGCAATGATTATCACAAGTGAAGAATTTTTACGTCTGTCCGCTCCTTTGTTAGGGCTTCATCTGTATTATTACATTCGCAGTTCGAATCTCAAACAGAAGGCTGTAGTGGCAAATGACGTAGCTAGTAGGCTAACAAGTGATTGTCTAACTACATATTCAGCAAAATGAAGCAAACAAAACTTAAAAGGAAAATATAAATAGACATGAATGATACTAATAAAAGATTCAAGTAACCAAAGGAACTTTTATATTTTCTAACATGCTAGTTCAACTGTTGAGGGTTAATACTATTCTTTACATGCATAAACTAGAAATAAAAGCAGACCAAATCTTACACTCCAAGGGTTGTGATTTTTCAGTTGCAATGTTCCCAGACGATTGAGATGACGTCAAAGAATCTGGCCTCATTAGAGCCCCCTTATTGGGACTATGGGGTGTGCTACTGTTACTGTTTGGTGTCTGTGAAAACAAAGGAAAAAAAGTTTTACTAAGGTTTACTGTCAGAAATATAAATGATGTGTGTAAGTAACTAGCTAGAGCACACTTGGATGTCAAATTCCCGCCAATATAGCAATGGCACTTATTTTCAGTGAAAAAGAAAGCGAGGGAGTAAGTAGTATTAGTAACAATGCTACTGAATAACCGACTGTCACAATAAAACATGACCCTTTAGGTAATAAATTTAAATTTAAAAAAAACTATCTTACCTACAAATTGTTCTTAATGTCATGATCGAGATGTCTGACTTGGCATTTCAAATTCTAGTCGCTTATTCAGGAAAAAAAACCCAGAAAAAGCAGCAATACTGACAAAAAGAAATCTCAAAAGGTCTGGACACCACCATGAAAAAATCTGGCCAATAGCTGGGAAGAGTGTGAGTTAATACATCGGAACAAACAAAAGGGTAACTATTAACCGAGAGGCAATGGCCAAGGTACATATGTGTACACTGGAAGGGGCTGATGTGACAACTGGCCTCCACGGACAGTATGGAGTGGTGTGTTGGTTAAGTGGTGTTGGCCTGGAAAATCACAACAAATCGAAATATGGTTGAGTATTGGATAGTATTGATGATTATTTTCTACAATGGCACTTTGGTCGGGAACCGTACACCCCCAGGATTGTCTCTAATATCTTTCTTAAACCTTCACTGCTGTAGTATAAAATATCTCCAATGAAAATTGTATTAAGCAGGAATTCATGTGCATTGTGACTGAATTTATCCCATACTTTGGAATGCATCAACGGCATAGGTCAGTTTTATGGTATTGCTAGAACTAACAAAGAAACGAACAAAGAAACTAACAAATATAAGAAACTTTTGGCACAAACAATTAACGCCACGTGGGTACCTGGAGTTTGTAATACAGAAAGATGGTAGGTTTGATAAAAGTGTAAAACCCAAATAACACCTGAAGGGAGCCAAGGTAAGCAAAATTAACTAGGATTGAAAGATACATGCAAGATACAAAAACATACAGCCAATATACGTAGAGCTATAATCGGCCCAGTCCTTATGTACGGACAAAGGCGTGATCAATATTGAGTCGTGATGATTTGTTGCTAATAAAAATGAAAATAAGGATGCACCATTCGGTACACGGTATCTCACCAAAAGAACGGATTAGCAAGGAGAAGGGGCGCCATCAAGCTGCGCCAGTGTGTACTTTAGAGAAACTGTGAGTTAATTCATCCCGTGGGTAAAGCCATGTATCAGGATACAATTCTCTGTGTGTGAAGACAGAATGCCAATCAAAGGAAAGGGGTAAAAGGAAGGCAAACAGGATGGTGTAAAGATTTGCTGAAACAATGTCCGCTGAATAAAAACGCATTCTAGAAGAAAGACATCGAGAACTGAAAACTAAGCAAGGCAAAACCGAAGAAAGAGGAATGAAATGGAAACACAGAAACAAGTCAGAAGGTACAAACCATGCAAAAGGCAACTTCCATGTGCAGTACTCTGGAAAAGATATTAAAATACTGGGTCAACTCTATCACATTTAATGCAGAAAGATACATCTTAACACAATAAAGTTATATTTCTGGTAATTATCCCATGTAAAGCCAACCTTGTTTGCATAGATTCCTTTTCCTCCTCGTGATTTCAGCGAACGAGTAGCAATCGATTTCCGTCCTTCATACCCACTTAATTCCTCGTTAGCTTGTCGTGATGCTTCTCTGGTAATGGCATTGACTCTTGCTTTTTCTAGCTCATCTTTGTCTTTCTGAAGCTAAAATGGAAATGTCGAATATTTTATCATAGAGAAATTTTGGTAAACAAGAAATTATCAGACCAAGAAATATACAAATGGCTAACCAACTAGAGAAAGGTCTCAAAGACTTGCAGTCAAATCAATCCCATTTTCCTTTTTCATAATCCTTGTAATCTTACTAAAAGTATGGGTTTTTAGCAGTGTGTGTAAGGTCAAGAACCAAAAAAATGGTCCCCAAAGTTAATAACGGGTCAATAAAAAGAGTCATACCCTTCAATATACGATATCTTTCACTTTAAATGTCGAATAACCTGAGACGGGCATTTGTACTGCCTGCAGTTTACTCTAAAGTATCATTGTTTACGTTTCGTATTTTTAGATACAAAGAAGGGCAGAGTTTCAAAAATAGTCGTATATGACTGGTTTGTTTAAAACAACAATTACCATCCAAAAACAATAATAATAACAATAATAGCAATAAATAAACAACGATAAGAGACTAAAAAAGGGATAGGGGATGAGATTACAGATACAGCAGGGGTCAATTGGATAAGAAGAACAGGAAATAGATTATGTTGGAATATATTGAAGAGGCTACCGGCCTGCAATGGCCTGGATTAATGATGATGATGATGATGATGATGATGATGATGATGAAGCGTTATTGTCTTGGCACATTATTAAAATCTAGTCAAATTTGTAACTAAAAAAACTGTAAGAAAGCTAATGTTAGGGTGAGGCATGCATCCAATACAATTCAGTGTTTTTAAGCATCTCGTCACACTGTGAAGACAACAGCAACATATATTCCTGCTGTAGTAATAGAATATCCACTCAGTGGCACCACTGAACTATGCCAGTTATCAGGTTCGCATAATTATATCTCTAAATAACAATAAATAGTCTCAAGATCATTCTCAAGAACAAGCTTCCAGTTTAAGGAAAAAGAATGCTCTTTTCACCAGTAATAGAAACATCAAAGAGACTATGGCATGTTCCTCTTTACCTACGAACACGTGAAGGTTGTTCTTGTTGATTTGGCCTCGGCACATGCCAGGTTAACCTTGGTCAACATTGGTTGCACACTAATTTCACAAAAACAAAAAGAACGTCTGTTTTGTTGAAGAGTCTTCTAAAACCCACTTGTGTCTTTCCTCTGATTTGAGATAAAGGGGAAGTTCTGTTGCTACTTTAAAAATTTCTATCCGCTTTATTGTGGAATTTCGTAGAACGAAATTGTGATAATTTACAAAAAAAAACGTCAGGAGCGTCAATAATTTTGACTAATTTTCAAAAAACAGGTTCTTCAATTCCTGTATGTCTGCAAATATATATATATATATATATATATATATATATATATATATATATCATGTGGCACGTATATTTACAGCCTACTTGCACTTGTGACCTTAACACCTGCTAATAAAATTTCCTCTCCGTGAATCTGTTAACTGACCGCCAGTCACTGTTTATCTGGATAGCATGATGAAGTAGCCATGGTATAACTAAAGAAAAAACTTATCTCACCTTTTCCTGGGTATAATACTTAACTAGGAATATACAACCCTTCTACTAACATGGTTTTATTTTTATCAATGTACAGGCTAAGCCTTTCTTGGCAAACAACCTATTAACTAAACACCTGATCGATCTTGCTTTTCATATATGTGTGAGGTAAGGTACCCCATTCCTTCATTGTCTTTTCTTTACCATTTTCTAATAAAAATGTCAATTTTCTGCTCTTTAAGGTCACCTTTAATCACCCATACCCTCTCTCTGAACATATGAATATTTTCAGGTTGATTCTTGTTCAGGTGAATCTATGCTTTGCTTTAGTAATTGCTTGCTTGTGTTTATCACAAGCGTTTTTATTCTGTTCATTTTTTTCCATGGCATGACTGTATACTTTTGAAGCTTGACAACTGCCCCGAGATAGCTATAAGCAAAGACACTTGTTTGTTGGACCAATCAAAATGCTTAACACAGTGATCGATGTGCTATATCGATATGACAATGAGATAAGTTTCATTATCTTACTTCCTGAAATTTTATTGCTTATTCTGTCGGGCCCTCTTTTCCCCGTTCTTCTGCAAATGACCTCAGGAAGGTTACCAAAATGGTGAGTTGTATTTTTATGAGCTTTTGGTATCAACAGCGATTACGATCAATAATACTGTCAGGTTATTGCAATGCAAAACCATCTTTCTTAAAAAGTGAGCGCACAAATTCTCACTCAGGATCATACATGACCTCGGTGGTAAAAAAAGCGGGGTAAAATCTCTTGGGTCAAATTTATAAACCATCACCTAAAAAGCTTATGAGTCCCTTCAGAAAAAAGTCCCACTTTTTATAACCCACTCCCAGAAATTCTACATTGGATCAACGTTCACAAGTAGATACCTAAAAATAACAGTTTTATGAAAATTTAAGTTCGTTAGTCAAGTTTGCAACTCTTGTATCTAAGGGAAACAGTAATTTGTTAATCATTTATTATTCAGCATATATATATAGCTATACATATAGCTAAATTCACAATTGGAGTCCTGTGTATTAGCCTATTGGATCGCCATATCAAATTGTATGCCTAAGGTCTTTAAAAAAGAACCCTTGCACTTTTTTATCTGCTGAATGAACACCAGCCCCTTAGTACAGGGTAGAACAGACGTTTGCCTATGCGCTGATTATTAACCGACCGCGCCTTGATTGACCCCTTCTGGCGAGCTAAGAAATCAACAAGTACTAAACCATGCATCCGTTTTTTAAATCAAGACTTACCACAGCTTTCCTGAAATAACAAGGCCATGCGGCAGTAATTTAAAAGTGGCGTGAAACCATATCCACGTGTCGAGTGGTAGTTTTTGTTATCTATGCATTCTATAACCATGTCAAGAAATAGTTTATAGGTCCATTTTTCAACAAATAGATGGCTAAGATTTTTTTAAGTAAGAAGTTCCACGCAAGGCTTCAAGCCACTCAATGTAAGAAAATATATAGAAAGGTACATTAAATTCGAAAAGAACTAACTGAATGTACCCCTGAAAATAATCAGGTCAAAATCATGGAATATTTTTCAACAAATACATAACTAAGATTTTTTTAAGTAACAAGTTTTCACACAGGACTTCAAGTTACTCAATGTAAGAAAATATGAAAAAGGTGCATTAAAGTCGAAAAGGACTAGTTTAGTGTAACCCTGAAAAAGTTCAGGTCAAAATTATAAGAAAAATATGAGAAAAAAGAAAATTTCAAATTTCGACAGTTTGAGCAAAACCCTGCGATTGTAGAAAGACTATTTTTCGTTGAATCAAAACAGAATTGGTATTAAGAGACTGTGGCCAACGAGTCATGCCAGATGAAAAAAATTGATTTGCAAACACAAAAAGCAGCTCATCTCAGCGTTTTCCGTGAAAAGAAAAAACTGAGCCAAGTAACATCCCCGCGTTATGAAAAGTGTTGCCGATTCAAGTAAGAGAGGAACCAATCAAGTTTGAGACTGGCCTTTGAACATTGGAATAAAAAAAACCTAGCATAACTATAAAAACCTAAAAAAAAAAGTAACCGTAGCTCCAATCATCACAGTTGGACTTTGGAAAACAACAAATGTAATAAATACGTGGAGATTAGGCGAATACAGCAAAGTATCACTGGATTTCGAATTGACATTTGTCATGGTAACCTAATTGAGATTGAATGACCAGACAAGTTAAGGGATTACACCATTATCCATGATCTTGTTGATCTGGGCATGTCCTTGAGGAAAGATAACCTCATATGCTAAACTTGCCAAGTTTGTTTAAGATATAAAAAGATAAACTCTAAAGTTAGAAGCCAGTCAACCTGAGACGGTCCATGAGAACGACTCAAGCCGGAGACTGGCAAAGATTATCAAAGACAAGTTATGAACTAAGAAAATCATAGTCGAAACTCTGATGAGACAGACCGGAGAGAACTCTGTTGAAGAGAAACTTTAAGTACCTTTTTACATAACATTTATCTGTATGTTATTTAGATATTTATCGTTGTAATATGCTTATTCTGTATTAGTAATTTAGGACTCGTAATATTACTATTTGCACCGTCTCTTTTATTCTGTCCCTGATCTTCCGTTTGTGCTGGTCAGCTGTGACAACATGTTTGATTTTGTTGAAGTCCTGAAAATGGCTCAGTTGCGAGATTTGACAACCTTGTTACCATCAAGCTTATTAGAACAAATTAGTTAGCAATAATTTGCAAATGACAATTAGTATGGAGATTCCTGTAAGCTTTCAATATAACAATAATTACTTATAAACTGCCATGTGATGATGTTAATTGTGACTTACGTCATCAACCGTTGCATTTAAGTCTTTGAGTTGTTGTTGGTGATTTGTTTTCAAGGCATCGATTTCTGCTTTGTACATATCTCTCATATCTTTTAACTGATGTTCATGATGACTTTCCAAATCTTAAGTAAAAAGCAAATTGAAAAAAACATCATGTATTACGCGTGTCATATATCAACCCATGTGATTTTCAACAACAGCCGGACTTAAACTCAAAAAACAATATGCAAAAGCATGTTTCCTAAGTACATATTTGTATTTGTCATAGCCCATCTCTACTAAAAATGGAGTGTTAAACATCCTTTAGAAAAATATATTTTTCAATCATTACTCTATATGGTTCCAGATTATTAATAAGTTAATCTGTTAATCGACTAATTATCAAAGTTATAATGGTTTTGATAATATTCGCATTACTAATACTAATACAACTGGTGGTGTCACCAGTACTGCCAGTATTACTGCTACTACAACTACAACTACTACTGCTACTACAACAACTACTACTACTACTACTGCTTCTACTAACTACTACTACTAACTACTACTACTAACTACTACTACTACTACTAACTACTACTACTAACTACTACCTCTACTACTACTACTACTACTACTACTACTATTACTACTACTACTACTACTACTACTACTACTACTAATAATAATAATAATAATAATAATAATAATAATAATAATAATAATGTGACTTATGGTAGACCCGTAAACGTAGCAGCCTTAACCCCCGATAATGTTAAATACTGGGCAAAAGTAATAACGGAACAAATTATGGCAATTAAAAAAATAACATAAAAATGCATACTAATTTTCAACAATAAACAAACCTTTTCTCGCTTCAACCATCTTCTCTTTCATTACTTCTAATTTACTTTCCAATTCTTCTTTTTCTCTCTGGGTTAAAAATTAAATTTTGTAATTCAAAAACTTTACACAGAGAATTTCAATGAACTTGAACTTGAACTTGAAATTTAATTCTTCTAACCAATATCATCCCACTCTAAACAAAGTTAACCAAACTATATACAAAATCAAATACAAAACGTAAATAACAACGGAAATGATTGACATCTAGGCAGATGATGAATGGAGGCAGATATGCTGTATCCACGTCATCATATCGTATCGCACCATTTCTCTACCCATTGCAAAGCTGTGTTATTTGCTGCCTTCCGATCTGTGTCCAAGCAAATAGGTCCTAATGGCCAGTTAAGCAATATGTGGGTCATTGTTTGATTTGTCTTTCCGGATGGGCATTTTGCACTATTTGTATAACCCCACCTCTGGAGGTTAGCCCTTGTCCTAGCGACTTCTCTAACTCTAGCTCTATTCAGGGTGACCCATTTTCTTCTTCTGAGGCAGAACCCACTTGGCAGGTCTTCGCTTGGTTTGGGGATGGTTTTATTATGGGTCTGGGTAACTCTCTCTCTCTCTCTCTCTCTCTCTCTCTCTCTTTTTTTGCTCTCTATTTTCTGTCTTTTATACATATCTATGTGTGTATGTGTTAGATTTATTTTTGAGATGTGGTGTTTCCTTTTTCTCTATTGTTTTTTATATAATTTTTTCATATTAATAGTGTAGGTGTGCATCCTTATTCTCTATNTTGCAGTCTGTATTTTGAAAGGTCTTGCGTCTCTAATTCTTTCACGTTTATAAAGCTCTTCCGTAATTTGAGACGTCTTCTTGTTTCTGAATGATTAATTATAAAGTGGGTGCCTGGGATCATTTAGTTGTTTGGTTTTTTCCATCTTAGCTATAGCATCTCGACGGATGTCAGGTACCCATGAAAGTAAGATAGTATAGGTAACCAAAAATGTCAACGTCACTGCAACTTTGCGTGTGGCCCTTTTTTTAACAAGGAATGGCACCTTGATCAAGCGATTGCTGTTCCATGACAAAAATTCATGACTAAAGTGCTCCTCACTCCTAGCCTGACAACTGGCAATATCGAAGAGAATGTTTTAACACTAATGCCAAGCTTAATACTGCAAACAGGCCCCTAAACGCCATGTTGCAATTCTCTTTCTTATTCATATTCATATTCTTATTCTTATCCTTATTATTATTATTATTATTATTATTATTATTATTGTTATACTTATTCTTATTCTTATCCTTATTATTATTATTGTTATACTTATTCTTATTCTTATCCTTATTATTATTATTATTGTTATACTTATTCTTATTCTTATCCTTATTATTATTATTATTATTATACTTATTCGTGTTCTTATTCTTATTCTTATTCTTATCCTTATTATTATTATTATTATTATTATTATTATTATTATTATACTTATTCTTATTCTTATTCTTATTCTTATTCTTATTCTTATTCTTATTCTTATTCTTATTATACTTATTCTTATTCTTATTCTTGTTCTTATTCTTATTGTTTATATTCTTTCTTCAGTTACTTACATACAATCATATATTGTAAGACACTAGTCTTCCATAGTAGACAATGGGCATTTTAGGCTCTTTCTAATATAATATGATATATTATATAATATATAATATATACAATCATCGTAAATTGTAAGCATGTCGTAAAAAATGAGTCCAAAATTATTAATTTGTTTGGTAAAAACATTGTGCAACTTTGTACAATTGATATATAATCAAGCCAACAAAAATTGATCCTGGAGTGCAGAGGGAAGAAAATAAAATTGAGCTCTTCAATCAGAACGCAAATGTTACGTCTTCCATTCTACTCCAAGAACCAAATTTGAAGGACGTGAAACAGTGCCACATTAGTCGGGCCCGTGAAAAAGTGTCACGGTAGGGTAATGAAGTTTCAGAATAAAAGGGTTTTCCGTATTATCCGTGGCTGCACTTTGGTAAAGTCTTCGCGGGAGAAAACTTCATGACAGTTGAAGTTCTTTGCTATGTCTCTGGTTCGCAACGAGAACCTTTTGTTTGATGGCAAATTTAGGAAGATTCTCTTAAACAAAAACCAGATAACAAATTGGCTTTAAGACCTTCGTGGCATAACAGTGAGTAAAAATGAGTATTCCACTGAGACTAGCTCATTTAAACAGAAGTGCTTTGGACCCCAACTTTACAGCATCGGTAGCAATAGGCTCCATCGAAACTTCTTTTATGGTTGTCTCCATAGAGCTGGGGATCTCTGGCAAGCTTCAATCACAAGGCCCTTACTGCTTTTCTTGTGTGACTTGTGCACTCACTATCTCGATGGAAGTCGGAGTTATTACTGAACCAAGTACGTATACACTGGTCAACTGACATAAAGCCTCACGTTTTTAAACATATTAATAAATCACAATTGTACTGTAATTTTTGACTAAAAAGTCTCTTACAGTTTAAGATTCTGTTCATTGGTTGTATTAGTTTGTATGTCTTATTATAAACAAAATGGTTGTCTATTTTAGATTTGTGGTGTTTAAAATCTTTAATCCTTCATGTTCTTTTCATTTGTTTTTGTACCACATTTCTGTAAACTAACATGTTTTAACATCTTATTTAGTTATTCTTAGTAGTGATCGGCTTTCTATGTAAACAAGTGCTTTATAGTTACCTAGATCGTGCCACTACTATTTTACTTTTTGCATTTATAATCTAAGATTCTAACACTACATTTTACTTTTTCTTATTTTGCCTTTTCAGATTCTACAGTTGATCTCAGATTTATACAGAGTTTCGGGCTGTAGGGGCGTCTTTCCGATACCATCAACAGTCATTTTCATGATATGGCAAGATCTTTAGTGTAGTCGGACTCAAGAAGCAAACACTTAATCATTACAAGGTTAAAACTCAAAATCACCTTCTGTGCTTCGCGGGTTTCTCGTTGCCGCTCAGCTATATTCTCACGACGGTTCTCTGCACCTGCCATAGCCAGCTGAAGTTTATCAATTTCCTATTCAAAAAGTAAGAATTCATACGCATAATAAGATCAGTTTAATGAGTTTAAAGTTATACTGTAAAATACATATATACAAAGTTCAAATAAAAATATGAGTACAATTATAATCATAAAATAAATACAAAATACAAATATAAATATAATAAATATGAATACAAAATTTAATTGGAAATGAAAAAGAAAATAGAAAAAAATTGAAATACAAAATAGCCAATGAAGACTTACCAGGAACAAACTATAAGGACTACAATGGTGATAACGATTGGTTTATGTTACTGACAACAGTCATGGGGTTTATTAATAAAAATCATAACCACTTTGGGCTCAAAATCACCCTGTTGGAAGAAGAGGACGGTGTATGTGGCTTAAGAAAAAATGCGGAATGAGAGCTGTTTTGAAATGCAGTTCTTTAAGAAACAAGCTCAAGTTTGACGTCTGACTGTTTGCTCAACACTCACTGGCCACCCAAGAACAATTAGTTGAAAATAAGCAAGTCAAAGAAAATATTTGCTCTTCTAAATTTGCTCAGTTTTTCATATCAAGCTTGAAATCTAAAGAAATATAACCCCTATATTGGCTCAAACGTAGCAAAAACAAAAAGGTTGAAGACCTGCATATTCCCATATTTGTGTGCCTTCAAACCTGTGATGTTTGACCAGCGCTACTCTCTCATCGTTCTTTGTTTGAAATAAACCAATTACATTGTACTACTTACTTGATATTGCATTGCACGAGCATAAAAAAAGTGTGGGTAATTAAACAGTGGGAAACTATTTCGGGGTTTATTTGACAGTTGTTAGACATATTATTCTCAAAAGGTAACCAACTGCAATACATAAGCAGGCTTACAGCTTTTTGAATCCCATTTAGTCTCTTTGAGTAAATAAATTTGGCATGGGATCCATAATCGGTCTCAGATTTCCTTGCATTTCCTTCTTTCTCATGAATCCTCTTTAAAACCTCTTAAACATTTTCAGTCTTTACTATCTTTTTACATTAACAATATCCTACTTAAACTCCAATTACTTCGTTCGAGCCCTTTTGATTCTCATGAATACCTTCCAACACTCTTGTATCTTTCGCACAAATCGCAAGATACGTCACGAATCTACGTAAGCTTTATGTTGCTTTCAAGCCTATGAACTTCCCAGGGCACTTTTATACTGTTTTCAATCAAAAGCGATCTCTCTAAACCTCCTATATTTCCTTGCCACTAACAGCCGAAGCCTTGTGAAGCCCAGAAGTCCATATGGAATCCCGATAAAGCTAGAAACGCTTCTGTGAAATTCAAAACTGAGATGAACTCCTATCCCCCCTCCCCCTAAATATAATGCTAGCTTTACAGAAGGTAAACAATAGGCATGCTCTTCTTACAGCCCTAAAGTCATGCTTGTGAGTAGGGAAGGCGACTTGTGCAACGTAAATCTTCATTATTCCGAATTTCTTCATAAGAGAGTCCACTTTGTCACAGTTTTAGCTGTTCAGTGTCTTCTCTTTGTCCGTTTCCACCTGCATTTTCAACACACGCTTCTACAACCCAAGTTATCTAGCAAATGGGCACCGAGTTAATTTTCAATAATTTCTGAAAACAAAGTTCAAGGTCAGTAAGAACTAAAAGACTACTGCATTTATTGCCTCGGCTTTTTTTCTAGCAGAAAAAAATCACTGAAAATTGTTTATGATTGAAGAGGATAATTTCTGTAATTTTTCTTTTCTGGAGGTCTTACATATATGAGTTTGAATTTTATCTAAGCTTAATAGAAATCCTGAAAATGCGTTGAAAAATATTTTTGCCAGCAATCATCAATTTGTATGTTACATAATCACAATGTCTGCAATGGATCAAAGTAAATGGTTTTGCTCCCTTACCTGTCTAGCCGCTTGAAGCTGATTGGTTTTAGTTTCCAGTTCTCCTTTGAGGTTACCTGCCTCTAAAGCTTTCCTCTATTGAAAAAATATCAGTGTACAATGATTAACAGGTGACAGATTAAAATGAAACAGAAAAAAATCTATGTGGCAAAAATACAAGTACCGAACTAAAAATCAAATTATGGAAAGACAAACTGAAAAAAATAAGAGTGATGGGACGGTAAGAAAAATCCGGAGGTTTTCCAATATCTTTATGCAAAATTGTGAAAAAGTATGTTAAGCAATTTATGAGAATGCGATAACCACGTATACCTCAGAAGACAAGACAAGACACACACACACACACACACACACACTCTCTCTCTCTCTCTCTCTCTCTCTCTCTCCCTCTCTCTCTCTCTCTCTCTCTCACTATTCTTCTCTCCNCAACTCAGCCTATTTATGTTTTCATAGTTAGATTTAGAGTATTTAGAAGAGGCAGGTAACTAAAGCAATTAAAAAGTGAATGTTTTGAAAAAATAATCATAATTGTGTCTATCATTATAAAAACATCCTTTCTTTTCTTTTCTTTTTTTTCTCTCCAAATATCAAAAGACACATACTAGGTGTTTTTTTCTTGTTTCATTTATGATCTACTAGAAACATTGTATGTGACAAAGCAAAACCACAATGAAAAATACATTGACTGAATGTAACAGAAAGTCAAACATTTTTTCAAAAAACAATTTAATACTTATCTTTTTTTTTATTATTATTACGCTTTCCATATTTATTTACATTTTTCAGTGAGTCAGTGATGGAAAAGAATATTTTTTTACTTCATGATGCTGAGAAAGTGTTGTGTTGCAGGTTGCAGTTTATTCGTTCATTGTATGATGGTTGATGATACAGTTGTTGAAAAAGAGTTTCTTTCTTTTGGTTTTCCTTTTGATGAAAATGAAGATGTGCATTTTCTTGCCAAATAAAATTCAGCAAGTTACAAGCACCACTAAACTATGTCAGATTTCAGAAGGGGGAAAAAAGGGGAAGGTGTTGTAGCAGTTGAAGTTCACTGCCATCCCAACTTTCATCAAATTTCAATCAACGTTCTCGCTGCAGACATTTCTATCGAGGAATGACGTTAATTTAAGTAGTAAAACAAAAGCATTGTTATGCTAGGTTATTTGAAAACAGTGAAATACTTTCAAACGTTAAATTTTATTGATACCATATTGAGTAGTATTACAAATGAGGGTTATGGTACTTTGACAAAATAAAAAAGTGATATATATATTGTAAGTTGAACATTTTTCAAAAATGTCTTCAGAATTCCTCATTAGTAACATTACTTTTATAAGCAATGGTATCCCCTTTAAAAGCAATTTCATGTTCCCCTTATAAGAGCATAATTAAAACAGTTACTTATGATTTTCTAACCTTATGGTTTCTTGTGTTGCATAGGGTTTTTTTAATTTTGAAGCATTTGGACCGGTAAATTTGACTTTCAAAGACTCAAAACAGGGATGGAAAAACCCCGTTATGCAAGATGACCCTTAAAAGGAAAGAAAATATGAATAACATGTTAGTTACTTCTAATTGATCTTATCAGAAAAATAACTTGCTTGCTTTTCAAGGATGCTATTTTTATGATATCGATATGTTTTTGTAAAAAATAGAATAGTTCCTTGTAATTAAAACATAAGCCTGAGTGAACAACCAGGATTATTAAATTTATCCCTCATAATAGAATAGCTATCTTATGTTTCTTCAGGCTTGTACTTTCTTGTGATCCGGCAATAGATGAAGTATTCGGGCTTCGTAATTTACTTGCTTAAGGAAACAATTGACGTTTGAAGACTCATCCACGGGGATAGGAGCTGTCGCACCCTTTAGGTGGGGGGTAAAAGTTTGCTTTAAAAGGCGAAGGGGCGCTTTCAAACATTTTATTATTAAGGTTGATTCTCATATTTTAAATAATATGTTAGTTACTTCTAATTGATCTTATCTACAATTGCTTTTATAGGGAATATCATTGCATATCAAAGTAGTATTACAAATGAGGGATTCTGGAGACTTTGAAAACATCATTTTTTGAAAAATCTTGAAAAGGTCCCAGAACCTTACTTTGTAATACAATTATAGTTGCAGTACATTCGTTTGTCATGTGGTAATGTTCAGTAAAAGAAACTTCGAATACCGTTATTTGAGAGACTTAGCTTGTGTTTTACCTCGAAAAGATGCCATGGCTTCTATGGTCAAGCACTTAAAATAAACATTGGCAATATTTGAATCTTTGAATGTATGTGTGTATGTGTGTGTATGTGCGTGTATGTGTGTATGTATGTGCCTCTCTCTCTCTCTCTCTCTCTCTCTCTCTCTCTCTCTCTCTCTCTCTCTCTCTCTCTCTCTCTCCCTCTCTCTCTCTCTCTCTCTCTCTCTCTCTCTCTCTCTCTCCTCTCTTCTCTCTCATTCAACTCACTTCATCGGGAATGTTACAGAAAGTTAATATTTTTAATGCTACAAAAGTTGTCAATCCAGACCTTTGTATCTACCTTTACTCTGCAACAATTATCGATCTCAAAAGGAAATGCTTTGAAAGACAGTCTTAAAAAGTGTGGTATAAAGATAAAGTATTCGTTTGCGAATGTCTATTAGTTCAAAATTCCATTTCTGGTTTACATTATTTGACAGGCAAATAAAATCAAAATCTCTTACCCTTGTTGCGTCGACTTGTGTTTTCAACCTGTAAAATAATTAAAACAAAAAACACTTTATCATCTTATGATAGATTCTCCCTTTCATAACGACGTGCAAAATTATAAATAAGCAACGCTATGATGAAAGAAAACCAGTGGTTAGAAGCAAAATACTTTTTCATTATAGCTACTAAATATATATATATATATATATATATATATATATATATATATTATATATATGTATACATATGTTACATATTTATTTGTGTAATTTTGTGTATTCGTATAAAAAAATTGCTCAATGCATATAGCAGAGCAATATACATAAGGTAAAACACAATATAAAGTAGACAGCTCATCCAAAACATAAATTACAGGTGGTAACGTATTACAATGTGTTAATATTCTGAGAAAGGAAGAAAGTGGACATCCAACATGCCTATCATTTACACCAAGTCAATCACACAAACGCACAAGAAAACGAAACATAATCTGGTTCAACCCTTCTTTTAACAAAACCGTCAAAACAAACATTGGAAAAGCCTTCCTTCGCCTCATCGACAAACATTTTCCTACGCCCAGCAAACTCCACAAGATATTTAACAGGAACACCTTAAAATTTAGCTATACCTGCACAGAAAATATGTCACAAATCATCAAAAAGCACAATAACATCATCAGCCCCAAAACTATAACAACAAACCAATCCTGTAACTGCAGAACAAAAAGTCAATGCCCTCTTCCAGGAAAATGCACTATACCAAACGTCATCTACAAGGGCACAGTATCATTGGCACCACCCACAGGAACACCAACAACACCTAACATTGAAAAGGCATACATAGGATTAACCGAAAGGCCATGGAAACACAAATACTCTCAACATAAATTATCATTCAGCCACGGTAAATACAAACACAGCACAACACTATCTAGTTTCGTATGGGAAGCAAAGGGAAAAACCGGAAAAGCACCCGAAATATCTTGGTCTATCCTAAAATCAGCCCCCCGTTACAACAACAGCACAAAAAGATGCCCCCTTTGTCTCACTGAAAAAATGTCTATTATAACATATACCACCAAGAAACAACTTCTCAACAAAAGATCATAACTTATTTCAAAACGCCGACACGAAAACAAATTTCTCCTCCGCAACTTCATACCTAGTGACTAATCGCATGGGACCTCCTTTCCTGACCAAACAGCCGAACACCTATTTACCCAATTTGAAAGTAAATCACTCTTTAGTAATTTTAAACCGTATCCACACGAGACTGTCTTTCTTTCTTCCTTTCTCGGAATATTAACACATTGTAATACGTTACCACCTGTAATTTCTATTTTTGATGAACCGCCTACTTTATTTGTTTAAAAAAGCTTGTACAGTATTTGTACCATTATTATATTAGCATTCAGTATTTTGCTTCTAACCACTGGTTTTCTTTTATTTGTAGCATTATTGCCTGATGATCGAAATATCGTGAAACTATTAGTTGTAATCAAAGATCTTATTTTTCGTTTTTTTACCCTTACGTATATATATAATATAGATTGTTTGCAAGAAAATATTTTCTCATCGTAGGGCTCCAAGGGTAATATTTGCTCTTCTTTAATACCCATGTTCTACGTACACGTTTGTAGTCTTGTTCAAAATTCAATCCGTAACTTCTTTTATTTTACAATACAATCTAACCAGTATACAACAACTAGCTTCAAAAAGGACTAACAACAAACTACGGCAAACGCAAAACTGAAGAAAGAAACGACCAGTCCAGAATATGGCATCAGATGTCAAAAGGAATTACAAACATTTCAGCAAAGCTTTAGTACTAAAGCAGGAGTAAGGATCACTTCCCGACGCTAGAAAAAGAGTCTTTCAAATCGTATTCCAACGCAAAAATCTTCGAGTTTTAAGTATGATAACCTGTGTTGAAAGGTTGATTTATCATAAACCAAGTTCACAAAAATTTACGGACGAATTCGGCTAAAAATATGATCAAGCCTGCAGTTACTAACACAGTCATTCATACGCTCAGCATTATAACCTTTATTAACATATAACTAATAAATGATTAATGCAGCAGAATGATCGATTAAAGAAACAGTACCTTTCTATTTCAATTTGTTTCACTTCAACAGTCTTGTACAATTGAGACAACTTTCCTTCGTTATTTTCCAATTCTATCAAAACATAACGAAATAAACAAAGATAAAAAAATTGGAGATAAACCTAGTACGGACCAACGACCGGCAACAACCTCAGGAGAAAAATTTTAAAAGTCTTAAGCGTTCCAACAAATGATATGGTTTGAGATTCTTGTGGAAAACCAGTGGAAAATTCAAAACCCTCCATATAAGAGCTAAAAATTGTGTGAGGTTCTCCAAGAAAATGTTTTTAAACTGCAAGCCCTGCAACTTCAAATTACATGACATTGGTACCAGCGTTTTTTGACGTCCTTATCACTTCAAATTTCACCTAAATCTCAATTGCTTCAAAGTAAACTAAAATGATTGGTCAGTGGTATAATATTTTGTAAACATTAGCTTTTAAACCTCTTGGCACCTGTGTTAAATACTCCTTTACATATATACCTCATCTGTAATCCTGCTCAATTAATCGCGAGGATAAAGATTTGAACTGTTAAGTGGCATCCATGGGCGCTCGGGGGTCACAGCCAATCCTTAAGCTCCGTTGTCAGCAACAGTGACCAGTTGACATTAGGACCGGAATTTTAGAAGTAGTATATGCAGCTATAACACTGCATATGGCCTTAACCAACACAAACGTGCAAATATATGGACAAAGTTCAAAAAATGATTCCGTCTAACGAGTCAATCTTAATTCCACTGAAGTCAAGGAGATATCACCTACACTGCAGACATGTTAGTGTCAACAAAATTGCAATAGAATCGTAATAGGCTTGCTTTGAAATTGTGCGCACTCCAATATAGTCTTGGCCATTGTCCTATGCTAACAACAAAATTTTAAAAATTAGGTGGTAAGTGCCATATTCTCCCCTACATCAACTCGACTTTCAAATGTAATAAGCTTGGACTCTATATGGTTAAGTGCCATTCAAAAGTGAGTAGTTCGAGTATTTTGCTTGAGAATATAGAACATTAATGATCCTGAAACTTAGTATTGAACTCAAACAATACCATACAACGATATGATTAATAGTAAACAAATAGCCATTAAAAATATTTGTGCAGATAATTACTCTGAGCAATAAAAAAACTTATAGAACAATTTTCACCAAACATATTAAGGTTTAAAAGGAAGATACCAAACAAAACCAACACCCATAGAGAAGCAATCACAGATGAAAACAGTGAGCACGTCGCTGATGACATCAAAAACCAGCAAAAGATTTATTACTTGTTTTACTGGGAGCAGTTCAATATATTGTTATTGAATACGCGTTGTTGTGTTCAAATTTATGCGCGTACTTGATATGCATATTTCACTCAAGTGTATATACTAAAACTACTTTTATTGACCTTTTTCCCATTTTTTTGTTTACAACAGACTTAAAGATAGATAGATATATATATATATATATATATATATATATATATATATATATATATATATATATATATATATATATATAGAGAGAGAGAGAGAGAGAGAGAGAGAGAGAGAGAGAGAGATAGATAGATAGAGAGATAGAGAAGATAGATAGATAGATAGATAGA
>RDPX01000284.1:491623-496427 GCA_003991215.1 Morbakka virulenta | reverse complement strand
TTTGTTTATAACAGACATAAAGATAGAGAGATATATATATATATATATATATATATATATATATATATATATATATATATATATATATATATATATATATATAGAGAGAGAGAGAGAGAGAGAGAGAGAGATAGAAAGATAGATAGATAGATGGATAGATAGATAGATAGATAGATAGATAGATAGATAGATAGATAGATAGATAGAAAGATAGACACACAGAGAGCGAGAGAAAGGTGGACAGGTACAGAGATAGACAAATAAACAGAGGAAAAGAAAAAAAGACAGTCACACGCACACATACACACACACACATAAATATATATATATATCCAACATGACCTACTTCTGTTGGGGTTAAAAAGTCACTGGTTGGCGTCAGGCGTCAGGAAGAGCATCCAGCCAAAAAAAATCTTCACATGTTAAGTAAAAGTCCCTATGAAGGGCATCGCCTGAGTCGCAGTAACTGGGGAAAATGAAGTTAAAACCAAAAAAAAATTACATTAAAAATAGAAGATAATATATGAGCTGATAAGCAAGTAGTTACTTTATACCACTCACCTCTTCTTGCGAATGATAGCTTTTCTGACAGTTGAATAATATCTTCTTTCGATTGCTGTATTGCTTTGTCCAGCTTCCGTCTTCGGCTAGACATAAATGAAAGTAAGCGTAATTACTGCTGGGGTCTGTAATAAACATACGCCAAACATTACAGGCCAAAGCTATCAAGTTTTGTAAAGAAATATTTTTATTGTCTTTCAGGCACCTCGCGTTAGCAGTGACAATTAGGTAAGTCTGCCTATCTAAAGTTTTCGATAAATCTCTCTTTGTTATACGTGACTTACTATTTCCTCCGTGTGACTGTGTCAAAGTGGAGGAAAGTACCTCCGTGCTGTGAAATAAGGATGCCAACGATCCAAGATGCATTACCTATAAGTCTGAATTACCGAATTGCTAAGAAAAATGAAATAGTAATAAAAAAGGAGAAGAGAACTGTGAAGTGACCAGAATTAAGCAGGCGATATTTATGTGGATGGTGGGGCTGGCATGTCATGATAAAATTAAAAATTACGTCAGAAGGTATAGAATTCAGGCACTGGTATATAGAGAAAAGAAGCTGGCCTGAGACAGGAGATGAGTGTGTACAGAAAAAACACAACTGACTGTGTAAACAATCTGAAGAAAGGCTGAGGATAAAGATTCAAAAAAGAATAAGTGTGCCTGTTTTTCAATAAGTATGATTATGATATAATACAATGTACTGCACTATACTCTATACTATACCAAACTCTTTCTTTGTCCATATTGTTCATATTATCCTTTCAATCTATACATTAAGTTCAACCTTCTTTGTCCTCTGTACCTTTTCTTTTCAGTTCTTTCTTCGATTACCCGATTACCAACTTTAATAGTCCTTTAAGTATGACAACATTGTTGCTCCAATTTTCCTTTTTTCCATTGATTGACTCTATAAACTCCCGTTCTTTACAGTTGCTTCGTTTTTCATCTTATCTGTAAATCTTCATCTATTTTGCGCATCACCTATGGGTAAGACTTCTTAGTAGTCCACAGTGTTATTATGTTTATCTTCAGCACCACAAACGTTCCAAACTAAAATGGTCCTAAAATTGTGTACTTCCTATATTCTATACTACACTACCCTGATAATACGTCAGGGGCGCAACTAGAGGGAGGAGGGGGAGTTCTCCCCTGCTCTACTTAATTATTTTCCTCAAATTTGTGTCCTCCACTGAACTTTTTTCGTTTTCTACAAAACGAAAACATTCTTTATGGCACAAAAATGATCTCAAAATGGCACAAAATGATGTTTTCAGTCAAAATTTTTCTTGGGCTGACGCTCCAGACCCTCATTTCTATGACACACTGGTTCTGTCTTTCGAGTGGAATTCAAAGATTGAACACACTCAAAATTTGTGTCCCAATTGTGGTAAAACTCCTCTGCCCTGATAAAATTCTAGTTGCACCCCTGTACGTTGAGACAAGATGTTGTCATAGTAGGTAAACTAACCAGTTCCTGTAGTATTCTCAGGTAGCTAGTTTGAGGCGGGCACAATTATATAGAATGGAAGCAAAAGAAAAACCTGACGAAAGAAGCTACAGGTTTAAAAATTATAACAGTAACACAAAATATAAAACAGCTCAACATCATAATCTTAGGTACCTCTTTACTTCTTTCGGATTTACTGTTTCCAAGACTTTAATAACCTCTTTGGAAACCTCTCCAAGCTTTTCCTGGGCTTTACCAGCTTTGTCTAGTGCCGTCCTTAGGAGAGATAAAAGTACATATTAAAAATGTTGGTTTCTTTATGAAAATGTTGAAAATACTACTACTGTAACAACAAACTAAATAACAGATACTAAAAACAAATGCAACATTGTATAATACACACTTCGGTTTTGAATACAATGGTGAAATAATTCCAATGCAGAATAATAACGGTCTATGGCATAACAAACTTCTGCTAAATATACTTGCTCGTGGTCTCGAATATCATTTCGTTTTCGCATCCAGTTGAAAATTGTCAGTATCTTGGATAGAAAGTTTGGAATCATTATTTCAAATTTTTATTTCAAACCAATTATGTGTATTTTGTAATTACTTCATTTTAACTTATAATCAAAATGAAATGGCTAAAAAAATGAACTTAACAATTCCATCCTAGGGCATTGTCTACAGAGCGGTAAGAAGAAAAAGATCAGTTGAATGAGTACGATAAATACACCAAACCATTAAGAAGACAAATATTTCTTCAACGTATCGATGCCTTTCAATTCTTTTGAAAATCAAACCGCAGAAAGGACTTTTAGCCCTGTTCCACCACCCATGTTGAACCCATGTTAAACCCTTTTGCCGTGCCTTCTGTGTGAGAAGTATCAAAGTATGTGATATAGATGGAAACCTGTTTTGCAAATCGATCTACCTTGTCTTTGCTCAACGGCACACTTATTTGATCGGGTCTACGACAAATTGATACGAAACAAATTGATACTGCGACCTATATATACGAAATAGTTTTGATACCGTCTTTTTAAGACGAACCAAATTTATAGGAGGAACGTTCGATACGGACTATTTTGATACGGAACAAATGTGATACACTATTCCATGTATGTCATGAATTATCACAACACTAGAAGAACTGTCGAAAATCTGCCAAGTGAAAGCCAAGTGGTGTCAAAAGCACCACCCAATGTCATTTCACATAATGAGAACCAAGAAAAATCCTACAGAGTTAACCCAGACAAATAGTAATCAGGCAAATCTTAAGTACCACTAACCAAATAACAACACGAATTTTGTTTTTGTTTTTTTTAACGTCACTTTCCACCAGCAATTGGGACTCAGACGGTGCTCTTCAGAGGGACTTTTGATTTGGCTGTGAGGAATTTCTTGG
This sequence comes from Morbakka virulenta, assembly GCA_003991215.1. NCBI lineage: Eukaryota > Metazoa > Cnidaria > Cubozoa > Carybdeida > Carukiidae > Morbakka > Morbakka virulenta. The sequence continues at coordinate 493,011 of RDPX01000284.1, read as the reverse complement.
CCAGATGCCCTTTCTGACGCCAACCAGTGGCTTTTTCTTTTGTAAAGTTCCGAATTCTCCTCGCCAGCTCGCGTAATCGAACCCGGAACCTCTTGGTTACTGTGCAACTGCACTAACCATTAAGCCACGGCTCCTCCGATAACAACACAAATACAGCATATAATAACACCTTTCTGATTTAATTTTCGCGGTACGGTTTAGGGTTATATAGCTATTATTGGTTTCTTTGTTTAAACTTATACCTAGATTATAAGTCATAGTTTATCTATACTGTACTTGATCTTTTGAGTACGGTTGTTTAAATATTAAGTCTCAGATCTAAAATATCCCCGTAACAAATAATAATTTATTAAATTTCAATCGCATCATAAAAGACGTGTATCAGATTGGTTGTCGTGTATCAATCGGTTCGCATCAATTTGTCGTGATCACCTTCCAGGACTGAATCAGTAAATTCGTCAACTATAATTGCATCTTTTGGTTAATAATCCAGAGTTTAACCAATATCCAGAGTTCAGTCTGTGATCTAGAAGTGACATCCATAGATATTTTATTTCGAATTTAATACAATATTGCTCGTTGTTACTCTAATAAAAGAGTTAATTTAGCCGTGGTAACATTTTTAGCTATTGTCCATCAAAACAATTTATATTATCTAATACCAATGTATTTGTGTCATAAAATGTTGACAATTATTGTCTTTTAGCATTTATAATGCAAGTATTGAAAACCATTGAACATTCTTTTGATGTTTTGGGACATTTTCCCCGTTATATCGATGTAAGATCTGTTTATAACGCTTTCATCTGTAAAGACTATAAAAAAAGACTCAAAACGTTTGAGATTTTGTGTTACAGGAGGTTTTAAGGGCCGCTTCACACATGCGATTTTTCTCGCCGCAAGAAATCTCGCAGGTGTGAAGCGGCCCAAAGAATCAGTTGGACTGAAAAGAAAACAAACGCATGGATTTTAGAAAAGTTTAATGGATCAACACTTTGGAGCTCCATTTGTAAAAAAGAACTAACATTTACTGGTCATGTTGCAAGAAGTACGGGTATTGGATATGATATATTAGCAGGAATGGTAGAAGGAAATAGAAGAAGAAGAAAATCGAAGAAGAAGTGGAAGAGAATTCTTGGGCGTGCCAGGAAGGATCATGATAACGATCCTTCCGTTTGATGATGATGATGATGATGATGTTGAATCTGTAAAGGAGAAAAGAAAAATGTTGGTTGCCAAAACCCGTAACCTGGGTAAAAAATCCTGAGAAAAATGTCAGGCACATTCGAGCTTACCATACAAAAACGAACATTAAAATGAGATGTTACAGCAATATTAAGGAAAGGAAAGTCGTGTTATCTACTTGGATTAATAATAAAGCAAAAACA
>RDPX01000284.1:481623-486623 GCA_003991215.1 Morbakka virulenta | reverse complement strand
AATGGATGGATGGATGGTGGATGGATGGATGGATGGATGGATGGATGGATGGATAAATGGATGGATGGGTGTTTGGATGGATGGATGGATGGATGGATAAATGGATGGATGGATAAATGGATAGGCTTGTAACAGTCTAGCATTAAGTGACACAAGTCTAACAATTCAAAAATGTGTATTTTCTTACCTCAGAAAGTTGAGCTAACACCTGAAATGAAAAAGCAAAGTAACAATAATGTAAAAAGAAGGCGTGGAGTAGTGTCTGATAAAGGTTAATATAAGTGTAATAGAAGAAAGTGATCAGACGTTCTGCAATAAGCAAGTAAATACGAAACCACGATCATGGCATTAAATAAATAAAAATGTATAAAATACTAAACGGTACACTATAGTCTTCACACTAAAATAACGTATAGCATTATCATATTATACCAAGAATTTCCACAGTAGTCTTTGTTGGGAGCATCAATGTTGCCAATAATGACTCTCTCTACCCCAGCTCTGTGCTACTGTATGAACAAACCACTCACCACAGTATCCACTGTGCAGTGAAAGCTGGTAACTCCTTTTAGAAAACTACTTTTTTCGCCGAATAAAATCCTACTTCAAGTGAATATTTCTGTGAAACAACAATCTCGGTGACTTTCCTCAGGTGATTACTTAAAAATGGTTCTTAGTACTGTATAAAAAAATATATACCATAACAAGGAGGCGATTTTTTAATAGTTACAACATCATGGAAGTGATGGTAAATGCACTATAAAATGAAATGACGTAGAGGGAATTGATTCTTGCAAATGCTGTGGCTAGTAGTAGTTTGACGTTAAAGAAAATTTTACGTAACGAGCAAACGTGAACACTTACCAATTCAAAAACCTGTCCAAGTGATTTGACACGCGAGGTTAAAATTTGTAAAGCAACAAGAATATATGTGCAACACTGGCATTTGTCTTGAGATTTAATACTCCTGAAGAAACAGTAACTTGACCAGACTTTTCAGTGTACATAATACTGACTTTCAATAATAAGTCACAGATTACATGGAAACAAAGAGACAAAAATAGTTTGTTGGAATTGAAAACTGAAAGCTGAGCTTCATGTTTCGTTATTCCTTTATGTATTGCGGTAAGGAATAATGATACGTCTACCAAAACATTTGGTTTGCCTTAAAATAAGCTAGAATATTGACTTCACATTTCAGTAAAGTACAAAAGCGTCAGTCAGACAAAAAACTAATTCGATACAAGGGCTCTAGGAATTCATGTACACAATGGTAGTCAAGAAAAGAAATGTTAACGTAACATTACCCTATCACTAACAGCTAGGTTTCAATTTACTGTTAAGCGATAAACTGATTAATGGACAGATGGACTTGGGTTCTAAATTGGTACCTCTGGATCTCAAAAAGTACTAAAAAAGTTCGATTAATCAAGCCATCCATTTCAAATGGAAAGCCAATAAGCCAATTTCTGCTTACTTATGACTTCTCTTTAATGTCCATATATATATATATATATATATATATATATAATAGTATGGTAGTATATCACAAGATTCTAAAAGTGCTCAATGTTAAAAATAGAGCTAAAAACAGCTCTGTGTTCGATTCCCCGAGCGGGCGACTTTGGAACTTCACAAATGAAAAAGCCATTAGTTGGCGTCAGAAAGGGCATCCGGCCAAGAAATTCCTCACTTCCAAATCCAAGTCCCTGTGAAGGGCACCCTCTGAGCCCCAGTTACTGGGGGAAAATGACGTTAAAACAATATATATATATATATATATACATATATATATACATATATATATGAGCCCACAAAGGACGAAACAGGACTGTATGCATATTGAGTATAACGCTCCCTTACGAAAGTTTGGTTGAGCACTCTATCTGAGATGGGAACCTGTTGTTAGCGTAATGCAATGCTTACTGCGCATGCGTGGTTTGAGCACTCTTGCAGGATCCCACAATAATTCTTTAAGCTGTGTTTGCTCCGGCAACATGGCCAGAGAGTTACTCGGAAGCTCTGTGCTGCACTGATGAGCCCACAAAGGGTGAAACAGTACTGTCTGCAGATTGAGTATATATATATATATATATATATATATAATAAGTAATTATATCAAATTTAGCTTTTAATTTACAATAATCTACTACACTACTAATATATTCTCCAATTCCATTAAAACCATTAGTTTAAATTTCTTTAAAACACAAAAGCCTCCAAAAATGAAGGTAGCACGTCCAAGTCATCGAATAAAACTGTGTCGAGGTTGCCACCTGATACCGAAAGTTAAGTCACATTCAGCCTCTACAGAGATAAAGAAAAATCTCAAGAAAGTTCTTCACTAACAATATGGTAGTAGGAATTCTTCGACTATTCGTTGAATGCAATCCAAATCTAAGTAAGGGCGCCTCCATTCCCCAAGTGCTGAGGAGTGGACAAACGCTGTGGTCGAACGCTTAGCACAGTACTACCACTTAACCTCTCTTTATAATCCAAACATTTTTGGGGAGTATACTCTCGCTCGACCACAGTGTTTGTCCTCCTCTCAGCTCTTGAGGAATGGATACCATTACTTAGATCATGTGACATCTCAAGGCCAATTTTTTTTCCTGTACACATTTTTTAACTTCCATATTAGGTATTATAATAATGATCATTTTCATGCTCTTTCTTGCTTGTTTATAACCATCCCTGCCCCAGCAAACGCCCTCTAATGCACCGTAATCCTTCTCTTTCTGGCTGCTTTTGAATTGTTTAGTTTCCTCCTCCTCCTCAGGTACCGTGTCCTTCCAGGACGTTGGTGATCACGCTTTTCCACTGAACTCGATCTTTTGCTTTTTCTAACAGCTCTGTTGTTCTGATGCCTGTCCATGTCGATATACTTTTGAGGAACATCTTCCGCTCTCTCCCTCTTCCTCTTTTCCCATTTATTTTGCAAGTGAGCGCTAGGTGTTCTAAGCCTTCTTTCCTCAACACATGACCAAGGAATGACAGTTGTCTTTTCCTGATCATGTTCAAGAGTTCTCTGTTGTAGTTTGCTCTTCTGAAAACTTCTTCGATGCTGATATGTTCAGTCCAAGAGATCCTTAAAATTCTACGTAGCATCCAAACTTCAGCAGCATTCAACCTTCTTTCTAACTCTGCAGTAATTGTCCATGATTCACATCCGTATGTCAAGACAGGAAGGACGTAGCACTTTAGAACTCTCAACTTGGTGTCTATTGTGATTGATCGTGACTTTAGAATTTTTGACATCCTCTCGAATACTTCCTTGGCCATAGCGAACCTCTTCTTTACTTCCACTGTATTTCTACCATCCGCGGTAAGCATGCTTCCAAGGTAATTAAATTTGTTTACTTGTTGTATTTTCTCTCCATCAATCGTCAAGTGGCAATTAACTTCTTGTTGTTTTTTGCTTATTGCCATGCAAAAGGTCTTCTTTCGGTTAATGCTTAAACCTCTCTTTGTACTCTCTTCTTTTACAGTATTCAATTTTACAGTATTCTGCTGCACATTCTGCTTATTTGCTGACAACAGATCAGTGAAAGTGAAACACATGGTGTGTGGTCTCCCTCCCTCGACCACAATTAAAACCGGCATAATGAGGCAAATCAAGAAAATCTAAATAAATTTCAAACCAATTAAATGATTTTAGTATCAGTTCATTTGGGGGCGAAATAACTTAAGAAAGAATAAACTACTAAAAAATAATTTTCAAAATGATAAGAATTTTAATCACACATTTTTACCATTTTAATACACCATATGCTTTTTTTTATTCTTTTAAATAAGTACAAATCTAGAACAGATAATTCACACCTAGCATAATATTTTACTGTGTGGCAATCAAAATATGTTTTATAACGATCCATGACGATAATATTTCAAAACCTTCACTTTATCCCACTGCTACATACAAAGCCATACCTCGCAGTAATTGCATTGACTGTTCTAATCACAAATAGCAAATAACCCCAATATCAATACTGATTTCTAATTGGTACATAGCTAAGCTAACCCTGTAAGATTATATTAATTACTTGGTTAAGGATATTAGTCTCAGTAACCTAATAAAAGAGAAACCATATTAATAAATAATAAATAACTGATACCCATGTACTAGTAGTAGGCATTAAATGCATCAATTTTCCTTCCATCATAAGCATCTCATAAATTTTTTGACTTAAGTACAATTGATATTTTTCCAATTGCAAAAAATATATCTCAATGAATTATTGTTGTTATAATACCTCTGGAGCAATCTGTGTGTAGATTTTACCTACCGTTTCAAAATAAGAATAATACTATTGATTTTGGCATGCTTTTCTGTTGTCACTGATTTCGAGGTTTGCGACAATAATGTGGCAATATATTGCTGTTGAATGCAGTGAAATTTCTACAATTTCTCAACTTGCACACCAAGACGACTGCAATTCTGAGTGGGTGACCATTTCGCAGGCTTCTCGCTTCAATGAGTAAACTCTATCTCATTCTGTCCATTGGATCGTCCAATGTCAGATCTTAGGGCTCCAAGTCATGGCTTATTGTACCCATCCACCTCTGTTTGGCCTTTATCTCTTCATTTTCCCATCTACGTTTATCTCACTTACTCCTCTTATACCTTCAGCTGCTTCTCTTTTGTAGACAAGGCCAATCCACTACAGTCATCTTTTCCTCGTGCCTTCTGCGACTTCCTTTACACTACGTCTTTTACGGATGCCCTTGGTCCTCACAAGATCCTCTTACATACTTTCATAAACATACCAAAGCACCCGCATTTTTGTAGCATCTAGTTTCTCCTCTTGTCTACACAATCTCCACACTAACCTTTAAAAAATTAAGAAAATTTACTAAAGCAAACCCAATGTGGTATAAATGCTCTCACCTTCATCCGATTCGTGCACAAATTTTCATATCCCACTATAAATATTGTGAGTTGTTGTTGATACTGGTAAAAAAAGTAGATTATGTAAAACAACTAAATCAGATTTAACAAT
>RDPX01000284.1:459916-481222 GCA_003991215.1 Morbakka virulenta | reverse complement strand
TCTCTTCATTTTCCCATCTACGTTTATCTCACTTACTCCTCTTATACCTTCAGCTGCTTCTCTTTTGTAGACAAGGCCAATCCACTACAGTCATCTTTTCCTCGTGCCTTCTGCGACTTCCTTTACACTACGTCTTTTACGGATGCCCTTGGTCCTCACAAGATCCTCTTACATACTTTCATAAACATACCAAAGCACCCGCATTTTTGTAGAATCTAGTTTCTCCTCTTGTCTACAGGAGATTGGTCAAATTTCAGTGAAATCTCCACACTAACCTTAAAAAAATTAAGCAAATTTACTAAAGCTAAGACAATGTGGTATAAATGCTCTCACCTTCATGCGATTCGTGCACAAATTTTCATATCCCACTATAAATATTGTGAGTTGTTGTTGATACTGGTAAAAAAAGTAGATTATGTAAAACAACTAAATCAGATTTAACAATTCTATGTATATATGGTCTAAGCATCTGCATTTGTAATATAATGGCAGCCCATATAATAGACTAATAGCACTAGTAAGACTTGAGCTCAATACTGTCTTTAAACAACTTAAGTGAACTCATGTGATATACCATACTCCTCTACGTCATTTCCTACTTCAAATAAGGCTTATAGTGATGATTTTGGCAGTTTGTGGGATCTAAAACATTTGCTATCTCGATCAAAATCAAAACTTGAAACTTTATGCTAATGGAAGTTGATTGGAAGCAAAAAATGTAATCCTGTCTCACCAAAGACTCAAAGCAATGCAGTATTATATGTGCTTGGGTGTTACATTTTATTAGAAAATAGGCACTTGCCCCAACGGCCTCCAGAAGCTGGATCCCAAGTTTTTCAAAACAAAGGTAAAAATAAGTGTAATATGGGCAAAGTCTTGGCTTGCCAAATTGTAATTTTATGTGCATCTTTTAACTCTGACAGGTCTAAAAATAATCCATTCGCAAATCAAAAAAGAGACTCTCCGTGTTGAAATGACTCCATTTAAAGGAAGTTGACGTGTAAGTTACACATCACATGACACAATTCCATAGAAATTATTTCTGTCATTTATTTAGTAGTGTATTCAGAAACATGAAAAAACAATCCAAATGCTGCTGTAGCTAAAATGGCAGCATTAGTTTCATCGCTGGAGACAAAATGGATTAGAAATCAATATTTTAATAATTCCATGTTGTACATACCTTTTTCTTAGCAAGAGGGTCAGTCAAAATAATCATTAGCTGAGTCTAAAATAAAAGAATGAAAGGGAATAAAAGGTAGAAGAAGGGTACTTAACATCTTGGATGTCCTCAAATATTAGTTGAAATCATGCACCTCAAATGATGAAATATGCAATAAAAAGTGTAATAACACTCATTTTTGCTTCAAAACAATTTCTACTACTTTCATAATTAAATCCAGAAAAGAGGTTATGTTTTTGCCTGCATTTGTCCATTTGTCTCTTTTTTTGTGCAAAATAACTCTAAAACTTATGAATAGATTTGGGTGAATTTTTCTGGATAGTTGACAGTTGATAGTAGAACAATGAACAACTGATTAAATTTACGTGTTAATCAGAATTATCAACTGGATTTTCTTCAAGTTTGTACAGGATTGCACAATTTGTACCACATTATTCTTTGTTTCTTTCAGCTCTACATTTGTTTACAAATTTCACTACTTCGAGTACAAATTGTGAGAGCTTAGTAAGCAGGGCATCAGACTGAAGACCTAAAGCTCCATGGTTTATTCCCAAGTCTTGACATTGAGTATATTTGGTTGTTTTTTAATGAATCTAGGACTACAGTATTTATTAACAATTCCAATATGGGAAGACCTAAGCTGCTACTTAGCAGTTTTGCACAGTTTGGGTGCTTTTCTAGTTATTTATTGATATCATTAAAGCCATGGTTTATATAAACTGCCATTTTCCTGGGCATTGACATTTTTAATATTTTAAGTAACTCAACATATTTTTTTTAGTTTAAATGTCATCCCCCCCCCCCCATCAATTGGGGCTCATATGGTGCCCTTCAGAGGTACACAATTTGGAATGTTAAAAATAGTGTTAAACCCAACTGGGCTTACAAATAAAAAGAGCAACAAGGTAGCATGCAAAATGAAAAAAAATACAAGGGAAAAACAATGGTAAAAAATGATTTAGAGAAAAATGAGTTGGACATAGAACGAGGGAGAGAAAGTCATCAAATAAAAAGAAAGGAGTACTGGAATGCAGAGAATGAAGGAGTCGAAAAAATGCAACAGAAATAAAATAAAGACAAAAAATTAAGTGTACAAGAATATATATATATATATATATATATATATATGAAATGTATCATATGTATCATATGTATGCACACAAATATATACATATATGTGTGTATTACGTGGGTAGGTGTAGTCTCCTCAGTAAATCTCAATTTAATGGGAAAATGTTAGGTGATAATTAATAAGAGGTTACTAAAACCCCAATGGCATAATAAGTTTATTGAGTTTTGTAGTAAAAATATCATTTCCTCAACATGAAGTTTGAACGATGATATTCATGAGGGTTTGGAAATCTATCTTTATAATAAAGAAACTGAAAAAATAAAAATAAATAATTTAAGACAAAAATATTTAAAATAAAAAGCAGACAATATACTTACCATATCATCTACAAATTCAAGGGTTGCATTATCCTTTGTTTTATAATTTTCTGTAAGTTCTTCTGTAAGTTCAGTTGGTATTGAAGGCTTCAGGGTCTCTTTAAGATTATACTCATCCAAAGTCTAAAAATTAAAGAATGTTATTCATTCCAAATAGTTTATAATGAACTACTTTCTAAATTGACAGTTGTGAATAAAAAAGAAAAGACTTGAAACCTACCATATCTTCTTTCTTATCCTTGCTTCTTTTCCCACCCCATTTGTTCCTTAGTAATGCAATCTTGATTGTACAGCTTTGGTACCAATAACACTGGAATCAACTATGAGCTACTACATCACCTTCTGCTTCTGATAACATTTTGGTTGCACCTTCAACTTCCTACTGCTTTTTATCTATAGAATTCTCTGTCACTTTTAAACTACTCTGTTTTGAAACAAAAAGGTGTCAGCAGAGACCTAGTGAAGGATAGGATAACTTGGAAGTCAATTTCAAGAAATCGTCCAACACATGCTAGCATGTAAACCGGACATNCATAATAAGTTTATTGAGTTTTGTAGTAAAAATATCATTTCCTCAACATGAAGTTTGAACGATGATATTCATGAGGGTTTGGAAATCTATCTTTATAATAAAGAAACTGAAAAAATAAAAATAAATAATTTAAGACAAAAATATTTAAAATAAAAAGCAGACAATATACTTACCATATCATCTACAAATTCAAGGGTTGCATTATCCTTTGTTTTATAATTTTCTGTAAGTTCTTCTGTAAGTTCAGTTGGTATTGAAGGCTTCAGGGTCTCTTTAAGATTATACTCATCCAAAGTCTAAAAATTAAAGAATGTTATTCATTCCAAATAGTTTATAATGAACTACTTTCTAAATTGACAGTTGTGAATAAAAAAGAAAAGACTTGAAACCTACCATATCTTCTTTCTTATCTTTGCTTCTTTTCCCAGCTCGTTTGTTCCTTAGTAATGCAATCTTGATTGTAATGTCCACAGCTTTGGTACCAATAACACTGGAATCAACTATGAGCTACTACATGATCTTCTGCTTCTGATAACATTTTGGTTGCACCTTCAACTTCCTACTGCTTTTTCTCTATAGAATTCTCTGTCACTTTTAAACTACTCTGTTTTGCTCCAAAAAACGTTGACCAAATTCAGGTAGTAGATCAAATTATCCACCTCATTAACTTAATCTGCATTCTTCAAACCAAGTAGTTATCATGTTTATTCCTAGCTCTTCTTCCGGTCTCAAACCAATAATGGTAGTATCTGACTGGATTTGGTGCTATTTTTTCCATTTCCCATCATGAATACAAAAGGATCCTGCAGGTTCTTTACAAAATACAGTCCAAAAAAAAACATTTCACTTATGTACAATAACAGAAGTCACTTCCATTGCTGGTTGCAACTGTTCATAAAATGCAAAACCAAATACCTATCTTAAGGCAAGTACAAATTGTTTACTCTCCTTTTCCACTATTTTGGCTGCAAGGGGAAGGGACTTAGTTCTTCCTTTGTGATTCAATCAATATGGTCAACTAGGTAATTGGTTGCTTTTCAATGCCATTATGGCAACAGTTATGGTAGTACAGTAGTGTATCTATATGCTAGTGTGTCACCTCCATGATCAAATATTCTGTCATGTCTACCAAAATATAATACCTTGAAAGCTTTTCTATGGGGAGAGCCATCATTGTGGGTCTGCTCCCCTCTTCAAAGTCTCCCTGTATTTACTTCAACTGAAAGCTAGTTTAGCAGTATTTCCTACATAGTTAATTCAATAGATTTTTCCTGTATTTTAATTTAACTCTTCTGAGGGAATATGTCTGGCAACTAAGCCCTTTAATACCAAAAAATAATTATGGTAAGGAGGGCAGGCCTAATCATTGGTGGTGATCTAAATAGTCATATTGGGTCAGAAAGAGATGGGTTCTCAGAGGTAATGGGGCCCTATGAATATGGCACACAGAATCGAGAGGGTGCAGTTATTTTAGAGTTTTGCAAAAATCAAAACCTCAGAATTCTGAACACATTCTTCAAAATGGATAAGAACAAGACTGTCATATATGTGAGCGGTGACTCAGAGACACAATTAGATCTGATGTTAATGCAGCCCAGAAGTGATGCAGTATCCACAGATTGCCATGCAATCCCTGGAGAGTGCTACACAGCACAACACCAAGCTGTAAGAGCAGATATTATAATATGTGCTATAAAAGAAGAAAAATTGTCAGGTGGAAGAAGCTAAAGCTATGGAAATTAAAGGACAGTGCTTTGAATCAAGAATATAAGGCAAAGTTGCGGGGAACGTTTCTTAATTCTGGACATGAATGGAAAGAGCTACAGAGAATTATTATGGACACCTGCAGAGACATGTGTGGTGAGACAACCAGAGTGAGAGGAAGAGAGAGGGAGGTGTGGTGGTGGTGTGATAACATGCAGCAAGCAAGTAGAGACAAGAAATAGTTTTTCAAAGTTTGGCAAAGGAGCAGAGATCCAGATGACTATGAGATCTACAAACAAAAGAAGAAAGAATAAAAAAGAACAGTCACTTAAGCAAAATTGGCAGCACTAAGTGCATGGTGTGAAAACCTACACTCAGCTAAAGGCAGAAAGAAAATGTTTGTGATGGCAAAACAGATGAGAAAAGATAAGTAAGACATTATGGGTGGCTACTTTATAAAAAGAGCAAATGGTGAAATAGCAACAACAGAAGAAGACATTCGAATTAGATGAAAGGCTTAATTTTATGAACTGCTCAACAAAGAAAATTCTAAAGAAATAGAGGAAGTAGAATGTGTGGAGGCGCCTACACAGGATGTAAGTGAGGATGAGGTAAGAGCTGTGCTGTCAGCAATGAAGGCAAACAATGCTCTAGGACCATCTAACATGTCTAGTGACATACTCAAGGCAGCTGGTGAGGCAGGAGTGAAGCAACTCACAAGGGTTTATCAGAACATTATGTACAAGGAGGTATGCCCAGAGGAATGGATGACAGCAGAACAGTCCCTTTTTACAAAGGCAAAGAAGATCCTCTTGACTGCAATAAGTTTCAGGGTTTAAAACTTCTTGAGCATGGTATGAAGATCTTAGAAAGAATTCTGGACAACAGGCTGAAGGCAATAGTACAGATTGGTAACAACCAGTTTATGTTCATAGCGAAGAAGTCTATAATAGATGGAATTCTTACTCTTTGACAACTTCAACAGAAGTACAGAGAAAAGAAAAGGAAACTTTATTGTATATTTGTTGATTTAGATAAAGCATTTGATAGGGTTTCTTGTGGTGCTGTACAGTGGGCACTGAGGAGGTAAATGGTTCCTGAGAGGCTTGAAAAGCTAGTCATGGCACTATACATTGATTCAAGATCTTGTACGGCAGCAGCTGGTGGAGTGTCTGATTCCTTTGAGATCTCTGTTGGAGTACATCAGGGATAGGATCTGACTTTTGTTAAACCTTATGATGGAGGAGGCCACCAAAGAGTGTAGGAAAGGAGCACTGTGGGACATACTCTATGCAGATGATTTGATATTGACAAGTGAATCCAAGGAGGCAGTTGAATTGCAATTTCAGTCCTGGCGAAAAGCATTGGAATGTAGAGGCCTGTGGATTAATATTGACAAAACAAAGATACTGGTGACTGGAAAAGATTGTGAGACAATGTCTTTGTATTCATACTACTAACCTACCCTGTAGCTAAGGCCTACTACATTTACAACCAGGTTGTCAATAGACAGTTGCAATGTATAATACAAGTATATTTGTGATATCACTTATGTATTTCTTTTCAATATGTTTTCCTTTTCTCCTTATGCATAAAATTTAGCTCTGTGGAATTCCCCTGTTGTTATTTGCAGGTCTTGCTCTCTTTTGTTTTAGTATTTTTGCAGTTCAGACCTGCTTAACTTAACTATTATACCTGATGTTGCTCAAATAATCAAATCACTAAATTCTGCTTAGGTTCCTCATATCATTTTAATAAATATTGAAGGTACACCTAGTAGGCACATGCAAATTATAAATATACTCAGAAGCTGGGGCATTTCATACAACAGATTTGATCATTGTTGATGGGATGCAGAAACACAACCATGTGAATACTGATGACTAGTAGCAAAACTGTATGTTATTCTGCTAACAGAGCACAGGGTTGTAAGCTCACACTATATCAGTTCAAAGCATGCATATATACTAGCAAGTATATTTGCATACATAATACTGCATATGTAAATTGATGCATGTAAGTATACAGGTATATACTGCCTTCAATATGCAAACAGAAAGATATTATACCAAATTTGAAAAATACCATTTCAACTCTGTTGGTGATTTTTCCAAGCTCTTCCTGTGTATCTGCTGCTTTTCTGTATGCCATGGATTTTGCATTGGCTTCAAGTACTGCCAAAGCTGGTGTATCACCTCTGTCATATTCATTTATCTCTTTATTTGATAATGGTATTATATCCATGATGCCTACATTAATGGAAAAGAAATGTGGCAGTGTAAAAATGACAGAAAATATTATAATCAGTAACATTAGAAAACAAATGCCAATTAGAATATAAAGTTTTTTTCTATTAGAAATACATTTATGAATAAGTGTCACTGCACACTAGGGGACTTAAGTGGTACTGAATACATTGGGGTGTGAGCTTATATTGCAGACCTGTCTTATACCCACATGTACTGTCTATTCCATAGAGCTTTTCAACATTTTATCTTCAAATAATTTCTGTGTCATATTATCTCTCATGACTACAATGTTTTCCTTTTGAAGCTATTTTCATTCTGATAGCAAAGTGCTACTTATAGAAATTACAGATCTTAAAGAGAATCAAACCAGAAGTGAAGATACAGCAATGTTATCATTGAGCAAGCTAATGTTTATTAAGTTAACTCATCAAGTTGCATTATTATTGAATTGAATTGCATGAAACCAAGATTATTTTCATCAGTGAGCTTTTGGTGAAAGTAGCATTTAAATAAGCAATTTTCTGGGATATTTTTCCTAAAGGAATTCTTCATGTAAATAAATGAAGAAATATGCTATAGTGAAATGTATGACATCGTGCAATCCTGTTGGGGCAAAAAAGTTTTCTTTTGCAACAATAATGAAGCATAAGTTAAGGATTTACTGCATTTCTTGCAACAAAAATATTTTTGTAGTCATCAAGGTGAAAAGGATGAGAAGGATCACTTTGAAGGTACACACAAAAAATGTTACACGCATGGAATATCAAATCTCTTTCACCATGTTTACTATTAAGTCCAGGGAGTTATCAAATTTTCTTGTACAATACAACTTCCAAATTGCAACTGCTGGCCATCTCAGTTCCTTGTTAATACCAACATTTCCTTACAGTCAAATCCCTTGAAAATATGCCTCAGCGAAGTAAACAATACCAGCTATTTTGAATATTGCCTTCGTCTGCTCTCCTTATTGATTGTCATTGAATATTCAAAATTTATTAAAACCATTGGTTCAACACATAGCTATTTTAATTATGCTCTAATATACTGCAAGTAAGTTCCCTCTTCATATGAGCTCCTTGCAGATGCAATATATATATATATATATAGGACTGAGAGGAACTGGAACAAAGTAGAATATTTTCTGCACCATTACCTAGATTTGCTACCTGCCATACCTCATGGGGTGTTGCATGATGGCTTATTTGATTGTCAAACATTGAAAGATACTAATATTAAAGATTAAGCTTAAGGAGAGAGGCTGAACTCGTTAACTAAACGAAGTGGGGCTCAACCTGTCTTTCAATCAGCAGCTAAATTATCGTGGCGGTTCATTGCTAAACAAGCATGCCAAAAATTTCTGATCTGTTTACATTTGCAGAAATTGTTATCCCACGTAGCGATGCTGAAGAAGAGAGATGATTAAGCACCGTTCGGCAAAACAAAAAAAACCACTCCATCAATAATGAAACTGGAGAGTAGCCAATTTTCCAATAACGTTAAGATTTCAAAAATCTGCAGTTTTATGTCACTAATGACAACCTGACGATTAACTGATAAAAGGTGTTAAGAAAATAACTATGAATTGAAATAAAAAATTGTTTCTGATTAAACACTTCACATGAAGGAAATAATATATATTAATATGTGCAGTTTTTCTTAAAGAGTTAATTTTCTTCTGTCACACCAAATCTTTACGCTTAACGTTAATTTTCAGGTATATTTAGATGAAAATATAAAAATGTTCAGAATTCTTAATCTCAGAGCTGGTAAGATTGAAATTTTCTTACCGATCTCAATTGCTCAACTTTATCAAGGGAAGCTCGTAATGATAATGGCTAAAACTGGAACCAACTCCACTAACCAAAACCTCGAAGATAGGCCTACTTTATAAAACTGAGATCACACATTTACGATGTTAATCGAATATTTAAATTTACAAACAAATAAGAACACATGTTACTTAAAGTATCTAAGCACTACAATCGTGGAAGGAAAGAAAGTAATATTATGTTAGTCCAGTTTTCAAAGCTTCTGCCAAAGGAAAGTCATTCAAATTAGTAAGTTTGGTATTACCTTCAGGTCAACTGCCGCTCCACTATAGCTCAATCTCTGTTCACAACATAATACTGTTATGGTAACTTAAAAGCGAAAGCACAATCTTTTATCATTCTCTTCCTGAACGGTGCATATGTGTTGTTTATCTGCCTAGAATAAATCTGCTGTCACTTCGAAATCCCCCATCTTTAAATTACACAAAAGTGAGCAACAGCAAGATCACAACAAGCTATTCGCTTGCTTGCACATGGTTTCCATAACAACAAACATCACTTTTCTTTTCTTTTCTTTGGCTTCATTTTCCCCCTCAAGCGGGGGCTCAGAGTCACTTCATGTATGTATGTATGTATGTATGTATGTATGTATGTATGTATTTATTCGCCACTAACAAAAAAAATACAAATGTTCAAAGGTAAATGTTAAAAACCTAATACATGATATTATCCAAAATAGTTAAAAAATAAGAGTAAACAGAAACAAAAAAGAATGAAACAAACAGGCGGGACGGTAATCTAGAGAAACGGTGGCAGGGGTAGCATAATACAGATCATGAAGACCTTATTTTCATTATGGCCCCTTGTAACGTAAATGGACATGTAACATATAACAGGAGACAGACATTGAGTAGCCCTATATCTATAACAATCCATGATTACCAAATGGAAACAATATCAATAACCGTGCTGTGTATGTATGTATTTATTCGCCACTAACAAAAAAAATACAAATGTTCAAAGGTAAATGTTAAAAACCTAATACATGATATTATCCAAAATAGTTAAAAAATAAGAGTAAACAAAAACAAAAAAGAATGAAACAAACAGGCGGGACGATAATCTAGAGAAACGGTGGCAGGGGTAGCATAATACAGATCATAAAGACTTTATTTTCATTATGGCCCCTTGTAACGTAAATGGACATGTAACATATAACAGGAGACAGACATTGAGTAGCCCTATATCTATAACAATCCATGATTACCAAATGGAAACAATATCAATAACCGTGCTGTGTATGTATGTATTTATTCGCCACTAACAAAAAAAATACAAATGTTCAAAGGTAAATGTTAAAAACCTAATACATGATGTTATCCAAAATAGTTAAAAAATAAGAGTAAACAGAAACAAAAAAGAACGAAACAAACAGGCGGGACGATTATCTAGAGAAACGGTGTAATCTAGAGAAACGGTGTCAGGGGGACTTTATCTTGGCAGTGAGAAATTTCTTGGCCGGATGCTTTTCTTGACGCCAAGCAATGGCTTTTTCTTTTATAAAGTTCCAAATTCTTTTTGCCCGCCTTGGGAATCCAACCTAGAAACTCCAGGTTGCGATGCGCTAACTATTAAGCCACTGCTCATCAACAATAAACACCTCATCTTCTTTGTTTATTTTCCAAAATGCTCTTCTGTTAATTTGCGGCTGGGGAATTCAGCTCAGAAAATACTCTATAGCAGGAGGCAATTCAACAGGCTCTTTCGCATCAGTAATACGAAAGCTTTTTTCAGTGGCTTTTTTGCCGGAAGTTTTCGAATAAATCCCCATCTTCGAATAAGCTCCCACGGTGCTTAATGGTCACTGGTCAGTATTTTTTTTCGCTATCGACGTTATCACTCAATTCATTGCTCAATTAAACAAAATATGAGTGCTTTTATTATTTTCAAGTTCTTGTCATATGTCATATCTAAATTCTTATATCTGGTTTTTTTTTACCTTATACAATGGCTTCTTCTCCAGGATCAGATCGAAAACGAGTTTCATTCCAAATGTGGATTGCCATACACTTTTGTAGACAGGATATTCATAAATACTCGCCTCATACTGGGTATGCCATCCTATATTTCATTGATAGTGCAAGCGTTATTTTGCAAGAAGAAAATGATTTTGGTACAGGTTGTTATGCCATTCATTTTCAACAACCGACAGCAGATTGTTCGCTTTTCTCAGACACCACAGGAAGAAAAGCCTTAAAAGAAGTTTGAACATTCGATTTTCGTTAGTTATCAGTTAGCATGGCTCAAACACAGAGTGGTGCTGGATTGAACTCACGTAAAGAAAGAAAACTGTACTGTCAAATTCGAACAGGATGTTGCCAGCTGTGACAAAGAAAATAGATCTAACCAGGCTGCAGCAACCAAATTTCAAGTGACTTGACACTCTGTTCTCGACTGGCAAAAAAGAAAGTCTGACTTGAAATCGCTTGGATCAGTGCGGAACTCTAGGAAACGAATGAGACTTGAAGGTGGAGGTTGGAGATGGAAAGCGTTGTGGAAGAGTATAAATTAGATCAACGATCAAGAAGGTTGTATGTCTCAAGAAAATTGATAATGAAGAACGCAATGGAATTTTATCAAGCCATTCAGGAGGCAGATCCGAGTGATCAAAAATTCGAAGCAAGGGATGGCTTGAAAAATCCATACAACGAAATAGTAATAATTTCTATACTACTCATTCGTTGCCCTTACATACCTAGATTTATTGGTCAGCAAAGTGATTTTTTACATTTCATCTAGCTAGTATGACTGCTTTCGACGAAACACTAGGCTGGACTGATATGATTTCCAACATTACAGCTGAAGTCACAGGAAAGTAAACTATAATACTGAAATCAACAGGTGCCGAAGAATTAAGAGTTACATTTGAACTTGCTGGAAAATATGATGGAATTAAATAAATTATTTTTATTGTTTTAAACGGAAACATCTGACAGAATCACTGTTTTAATTATTTACTTTATAGATCTAGTTGAAGTCATAGATATACTGTGGACGTAAGTTAAAAGCAAGAGCACCCGTCCACCACATCAAGACCTAAAGAATTTCGAAGAAGGCTTATTTTGCAAGATTTTGTCTATTACGTTACACAACAGACATGACAACTTCCAACAGAAGCTGAAAGAAGACAACCCTAATATCAGAAAATAAAACAGCATAATTGCATTTTGCCGACAACACAACAAACATAGTCACCTTCTCTCACCTAGATGACTACTAAAATACAACGTGACGAAAACCAAAATAAAAATCATCTCCAAGCCTAGAAAAACCTTTCAAGCTGGAGGCAGAATATATCGCCAAATCGTACAAGATCGATAAAAGAGCAGAATAACTGGCCAAAAGTCCTGCCTTCCTCACTAACAAGAACCACAAGGAAAACTTTTCTTCTGATCAAAAATCCCTTCCAGACTTGGCAATTGTTGTAAAGGCCATTTAGGCTCAGTAAGTAAAAGCATTTTGAACTAAATCAATTAAGATATCAGGAAATTGGTTCTTGCAAACCAACAGAAAGATTCAAATGAATTTATAAGAAGGTATAAATCTATCGACAACAATCACTTGTGCTCTTTCACCCAACTGGGCATCAAAGAATTTTATCCTTTCACAGCTAAAAACACACAAAAGGAAGTTCTTTACTTCACCAAACTCCATGCCGCTATCTCAGAAGGAGAGTTGAAACCCCTCTTCTATTTTAATAACGAAGCTTGGATAAAGAAATCCAATAACAACTGTTTCGACTTAACTATGCGCAATTATTTTTGAATTCTCCGTGAATTTGCTTTTCTACTTCAAAGGCTAACGATCCCCAATATATATACTACTCTAAAGAAAAAACAACTTGATATGAAAAAACTATGATCAACACAAGATATAAGAAACAGAGTATATATCATCACCCCTTTTTAGTAGTTTTTGTCTACACTGTTATCATAAGTTCAATGTTCAGAATCATCGTTAAAATATCTTTGGTGGGCGGTCGTTAGCCATTTGATCTTCTCTCTTCTGGTGCATCTAAGATTTCTGGTTGATCGTTTTCTTCTTCATCATCATTACCATCATCACTATAATAATAATAATAATAATTATAACTGGGAAACCTAACCAGACCCCACTTGCAAGGTCATGTGCTATTTTAATTAAGATCAACATCGCACACACTTGGGTGTGATGCATGCACCCAGCTTACCCTTATCGGGCTGGGAGTCGGATGGGTTTGTTGGGGTTTCTACCCCTGAGTCCTCCATGGGCTCCTATTGCTCCACCACTCTATAATAATAATAATAATAATAATAATAATAATAATAATAATAGTAATAATAATAATTGTCACTTGGCATCAGCCCCGTTCGAAGAAGAGGAAGTCCTTTCCTGCCTTCTTTGGCAGCTTCCCAGAGGCTTCGGTGCGGTTGCTTCGAAGTTGCCATTGAAAATTTTAAGATGGTCTGGGTGTCGGTGATATATCACTTCGTCTCTTTACTTCAAAAGACCGACCTTTCCCCTCTGATTGTATAACAGCGAACGGTTCCGGTATGTATGTTGGATCGAACTTATTCTGTTATTCCGTTTTTAATGGTTATGCACGAGGAAAATATCTCCCTCATATCTTTTCTTCTTTGCAAAATTTCCTGCTGTTGACCTCTGTCACCCGTTGCTACTTTAGATTTTTGCCTCCTCGTCTGCCGGCATGGATTTCCTCATCTAAGATTGTGGGTACTCATGTTGATCCAAAGCTGACAGCACAGCTGACTTCCTCATACACTAGTATTGGTGGTTTATTATACGGCCTGATCTTTTTTTCAGACTTGGTCATTTTGCCTCACTGTTTTCACTGTTTTGTCTGTTTATTTCCACCGACAGGAATTTTGCTCCAGTATCCACAATGAGGGTGTTGAGTGGATTGCTTATGACGACTTGAGTCTTCAAGTCGTATTTGTTGGGGATTCTTTATTGTAGTCTGGATGCGACAAATGTTGATGAAGATTTGATTCTGAAGAAGTTTACTGCACACAAATCATTTTTGTCGACATTGCTGTTCTCATTTCGTGGATGTCCTGGTTCATGATCGCCAACTTGGTTTATCTTTTTAGGGCTTCTGCAAACGACCGAAAATTCCCTATTATGCCATAGCTACAGCATTTTGTATTTGATGCTAGATCTTTGTTCTTGTGTTTCAAAATAGGAGATCCTACTACTTTTGTAGCAAATGAGTCTCTTCTTAGAGATGGTTGCTTGGTTACTGTTCTTGCTGTTTTTAAGTTACGAAAAAGAGCATCTCCCCATCTTAATAAGTGCTTCTCCTGATATTTTAGTGCCACTCCTTGCAGCAGATACACTTTTCATTCCTTCTGTTCTCAGAGTTTCTGATTCCATAACATTTTTAGTGCTCGCTTTCTTAATTCCTTGTCACGGGTGCCAATTACGATTTGGTCTTTTACAGCTGTTTGTTTCGCTGTGTACTAGTTCACTTGAATTTCCAATGCTTTGCTTCCTTCTGGACACGACTACAAAAAGCTGGAGGTGTCTGTTTCGTTACCTTCCGTAAAGCTCGAAAGTGAAAATTCATTAACATTGGGTTTCCTGTCGACTTGTAGAGTTTCTTAATAGGAGCCTTGAACGCTTCCTGGTTTGCTTGTTTGCAACTATTATGTTATTCGGTTCTGCAACTGTCCAAAGTGTGCGAAGTCTGTTTGAGGAGAAGATACCTAGTACCTTTGCAACTTGATCTTTTGATCGCCATGCTTTCCTTATTAGCTTGTAATTTGCTAGTGTTGGCCTCAGTAGTGTATTGGACCATCAATCTTTGTAATGCTAAGTTCATCAAGACCTTGAGTAGGTCAAGATATTGTGCATTGCGTTGTAGTTCAAATAACTGGCAAAACTGTTCGAATCGTTTTAAGGTATCCTCTGAATGGCTATCCGGATTGAAGTACATTTGTTGATTATATTGGAGCCCTGCCAAATTCTCGAGTACTGAATTTTTAGCTCCAGGAGAGGCTTTGAAAGGAAGTAATCTTTACTTCAGTTTTCACCATTAGGATTGATTCTAGTAACCGGTGCATTGTCACTTCACACGTAGGAATATTCCTAGATACAGGTTGCAAATTCCAGATACTGTTGACTTCACCATTGCAACTTCATTTTGTTCTCGTCACTATTGCTGAGTTATCCGTGTATTTGCTTTTTTACTTCAAAGGGTATCGAGCCCCAATACATATATTAGTCTAAATAAAAAACAATGTAATATGAGAAAATGATAAATATAGGGTATGTGTAAAAAGGGTATGCATCACTTATGATGGAACCAAGGCTTGCAAATTGGTAGGACTCCTAATTATAAACAAGCTATCAAAATTAGTGACCAAAATTATGTAGAGACGACGGCTTAATATTACTCCAAAATATGGGAGACCAAAAATCTGACATCATGAGAAAGAATTTCACATAATTATTTACGTTATCAGGAATTCAGATCGCGATTGTCACAGGACTCTACTCTGTCAACTTCCTTGTCGACCTTAACAACAATACCATCCAACCTTGAAAGAAACCAAACGATTCTATACTGCATGCACACACATCCTCAAGCTACCTTTAACAAACCCTAAAACAATTATCACTTACAATAACTGAGCTCTAATTAAGAAACTTCTCAAATCAAACCATTTTCGAAAATGCGAAAAGAGACTACGAAGGAACATTGAAGAGAAGTGGATACAAAAATAACCACCTGAAGTTTTTGTAAACGAAACCTTTAGAGAAGAAACTGGACAAGAAATACCAGTTGGGTCAATACACCATTCAACAAGAACTTATTCACAAGCGCAATAGGAAAGTTCTTCTCCCTTGACAAACACTTCCGATCCACCAACCTAAAAAATATCTTTAACCAAAACAATGTCGTAGCCAGTTACAGTTGCATCGAAAATATAGGCTTCATCATCAAATACCACAACAAAAAATATCTTTCAATAATCAGAATCAATCAAGTGCAATTGTAGGAAGGAAACCAAATAACCTTTGGATGGAGGATGCCAAAATCATCCCCTAATTACAAATCCGAGGAAAAATTACCTAAATTCCAGAAAAGAACCCACTTGTTTAACCGAGAAAGAGTGTAAGTCAAAATATAATGCCCATAAACAGTCATTAGTAAAAAGTATAAAAATTTCACTACCTGATCATCCTACATGCAGGACCTTAAAGAGAACCACAACGTCATTCCCCTCACTTAGATGGGCGATCATCAGACCAGTAAAAGCTGTAAAAAAGTTCTTCTTCTTTTCCTTCCTTCAGGGATTTTCCAAGTTCAATTCAGGTCAGTCCCTCGACACGTTCTTTTCCACTCCATCCAATCTTCCCAAATTCCTGCTCTCCAAAAACTACCATCACATCTCTTTTCACTGTGTCTTTCTATCGTAACTTCTTTCTTCTTCTACTTTGCCTTCCTTCAACCTTTGCCAGATATACCTTGTTCAAGATGTTCTTGTTGTCTCTCCACACTATTGTATAGTTTATTTTTTCTTTTATTGAGATCTAGTATAATACATAAATTGGTCGGGCTATAACAATTCACTGAATAAGCATATATAACAAAAGATATAACATTGGCAACGAAGATAAAAGCAACAGCATTAGTATCAGCCTAACGTTGATCAAATCATGCACCTAGTAAAGTAGTTCTTTGGGAATTTGCTGATTTAAAAACAACGAAGAAGCTTTGCACTGTTGGTTGCACAATACTCAAAGCAGTGCAGACAGAGGTAAGGAATAAACCTTTATTTTACCATATCCGTGGCGAAGTTGTGACTGGTGAAAACTGTTGTGTGTGCATTTTCGTTGAAACGTGTCCAGATTCAGAAAAAAACGAAAAAACTCTGCACTGTGGGTTGGACAATACGGAAGCAGTGCTATTCCTGGTAAGAGATATACTTTTATTCCCTTACTACTCGAATAGAGGCACAGCACGGCCACCCCACTAGCATATACATGTTCTGGACAGTTCTTTGAACGCTACATCTCGAAGTCAATAAAAGTATTAGATCCTTTCGTCAATAGAAATGGAGTTCAAACCCCGATCAATGCAACAACTGTTCTTTGATCTAAAGCTTCACCTTGAAGATTCTTTAAAAGAATTTGCAGAATTCATCAAGACCTTTGATCTGCGGTACAACATCAATTACCCAGAACAACCAAAAGTTTCTCATGAGGCTGCAATTGAACGTTGGAAAGTTGAAAATACTGCAGCTAAAGAGCCTCAGCCAACACCATCTCTGCAGCAATATGATGAGATTAGAAACGAATGGCAGAAAAATGATCGTGTGGAAAAATTCTTGGGATTTTACATCTTGACCCGTCTATACAAATATTGGCTCATTGCATGTCTAGACGAAGGCACAAGAGCTTCTATCCTGTGGCCCGCATTTGTTTCAAGTTTAAAAGGTTTTTACAAACCCACAGGGAACGTGAGGATTAAAATCTTCCATTTTCGCTCGTTCGTGTAAAAGGAATGTGAAACATTCCCAGCATTCTGCAATAGGGTGAGAAAAGAGACCAAGCATGCAACTCAGAAACATGTACGGCTGGATGAATGGCTATCAGATATCATCTTGTAATAAGAACATCTTGCAATAAAATCAGTAAGAAATCCTTGAAAATGTTGTGGGATTTCCCAACGCTCCGACATGAAGGGATGAGAATGGAGGGAGCCTACAAGAGTGGGACGGAGATTAGTGGTGAAGCTGTTAACAATTTTGGGAAATACTTCAAGCTAGCTCTCAAGAAAAAGGATAAAAAAAAGGCTGAGTTTGCAACTAAAAAAACGATTGAATGCATTAACTGTCCTAATATTGTGTTTGGATAAAATATAAAACACAAAGAAAAATGTCCAGCCAAAATATGAAATGTAATAACTATCACAGAACAGGGCACTTTGCAAAAGTGTATAAGAGTACAAAAAATTCGAATCGTATACAGCAGCAGCATCAACAAACTAAAGGAGACAAAAGATGATAGTAAAGATGTTTATAACGTCAACCCCTTTCGCATCAAAACAATAACACAAAGATTAAAGCCCTTTTTGACGTCTGGTGTCAACTGTAAAAAAGACTTCAAAGTGAAAGTGATTATAAATAATTGCCTTGACACAATGAATGCTGACACAGGCGCCAAAGTAAATGTGTGTGGCACAACACAGGCTAAAAATGGAATATGCTCCACAAAATCACTTCATCTAATGTTAAAATAAAGTCATATAAAAGAACCCCAATAGAAATCAAGGGGACGTACAATGTGCAGTCACGTTTGGCAGTACAACTGTTTCTACCATATGGCATGTCATATAGGGATCCTGCAACTCTATACTATCAGAAAATGTGACACTAGAGCTAGGCATTATCAAATTCAGCCTCTTTTGATGATAGAGCCTGAGGTCCAGTAAAAGACAAGCGGCAAGCCATTTTGCAACGATTTCCAGAAACTTTTAAAGGGATTGGCAAGATTAAGAAATAACAAGTAAAATGGCTTGTTGATGAGAGCATTACACCTGGTAATGATCCTCTGCACACCATACCCTATCATCATGAAGAACATATTCAAGAGACCTTAGAGGAAATGATCAGAAAAGACATAATCAAGGAACACCCTCCCAGCGAGGCTGCACCTTCGGTATCAAATATGGTCATAGTTGTCAAGAGCGATAGAGATCTATAACCTCAGATGCACTAAATGTGAACAAACCTCTTCAATCTTACACCTTCCCCATTCCACGCCATGAAGATATAAAGGTGAAACCTGCAGGTGCCAAAGCATTCCAAGCTAGATTTAAAATCAAACTACTGGCAGTTTGAGTTAAACCCTTTATCTGGATACCTTACAGTGTTTCATACAAATAGGCGTCTCTACCGCTTCAAACGCTATGCTTAATGCAATAAAATGGATATTTGGTGCAGCAGAAGTTTCAGTCTAAAGGATGATCTACAGCAAAGATGGAGTACGACCTGATCCAGCTTAAGTTGAAGCCATCTGGTACATTTCAAGTGGAAACAGGAATACGAAAAATGTTTTTTTGATTCTTCCATTCAAGTCCGTCTTACTTCGTTATTTCCACAAGTCAAAGCCAACTTTCCTCTTCACAGATACACATGTAACTTGGTTGAGAGCCATGCTTGCACAAGGTAATGACATTTCATCAGCAAAACCAGTAGCATTTGGGTCCAGAGCAACACCGTCAGTTCCACTTGATGAAAGGAACAACATAGTCTACAAACTACAATGTAAGGACTGCCATGCCTCCTACATAGGTGAATCAAAGCGTAACTTGGGTCAAAGAGAAAAAGAACACAAGAGAGCTGTTCAGAAAGGTGACAACAAGAATCATGAAATGGCCAAACACTGCTGGACACAGGATCATACCTTTGACTGGGAAAATAAAAGAATTTTAGACAAAGAAATCAACACAACAACAAGAAAAATAAAAGAAACAATCCATTCCTTGCAATGCAGCAATCACATCAACAGTATATCCTACACCCTTCCAGTAATATGGCTTCCAGCACTGAAGAAAGAAACAAAACAAACACAACAAGCACAACATAGGTATGGCGCCACTTCCCGAAACAACTCCAGCCCTGTCTACACTCACGTCCGCACTACCAAAGTATAAAATAGCCGTATCTAATCATTTCAGTAGCCTGACGATGGGAGAAGTATCTCTCGAAACGTAGCTCAGAAAAAGCTTACGACTCATGACATGATAAAGCTCTTACATCTACGATATCTACATATTAACAAGATACCCATAGATGAATAAGCAGATGTAGATTAAATCACGAACCACCTCTATATGCTGCACCCATTAGGGACAAGATTGACATAAGTAAAATATCAACAGGAACCAAAGAAGATACAGTGCCCAGTCAACTGGTAAACATTGTCAAAGCATGTCCCAGCATGTACCTAAAGAATATCCTCCGAAAGTCCAACCTTTTTAAATATTTTCCCAGAAATAACAGTCACCTGCAACAGCATTCTACTTAAAGCTGAGAGAATCGAACTTCCAGCTAGTCTGCAAGACACTGCAATTGAGCTTTGTCATCGAGGGAGTCATCTGGGACAGAGTGGCGTGATAAGAAGTCTTCGATATCATTTCTTCTTCCACGACATGAACAAGAAAGTAGTATAATATGTAAAAGGTTGCATCCACTGTCAGGTATTCACAGACAAGAAGACCAACAAGCCCATTCGATCGCATAATGTCACTGACAAATGTTGGGACACGGTAGCGGTAGACTTGTTTGGACCGATGCCGTCTTCAAGTCACATTGTTGTGGTACAGGATCTATCGTCATGTTATCCTGCAGCAATGTTTGTCTCGTCATCAAGTGCGGATAAAGTCATATCACCCCTAGCTGATATATACGATACCTATCGGATCCCGGATACCCAGGTCTCCTACAATGGTCCAACGTTTGAAAACGCATGAAAAAGTTTGCAGAAAATCGAGATATCACCCAGCAAAAACTACCATCACTCAACCCTGAAGACAACCCTGCAGAAACTTTCATGAAGCCACTCAAGGTGATGGACAGAAGCACTCCTTTCCTTAACCAACTATCATCCAATAGTAAGTAAACGATGCAAGAGATAGAGACTGTAATCAAAAGCTCGAGCTACAAGACCAGATAAAGTCATCAAAGTATTTTAAACTATCATCGTTCAATGTTGGAGATAAGGTCCTAATGAGGAGAGTATTTAGAATTCGCTGAGCCTAATCAAGATCAACACAAATTAGCCAACCGAGGGGCCGTATCCTTTGAATAAGTTCAACGCGTGCAGTGCAGTCAAGCCGAATACAAGATATGTAAATCCAGATTTCATTACTGACTCCTAAACAAAGGACATGGCTTACTTAATCTCCCAAGGAACACTATTGACTAGAACTCCTAAAAATGGGTGATATTGTATATTTTATTCTTTCTTTTGTTTAGACCTAGTATAATATATACAGTGGAAGCCCGCTATAACGAACTTCCCGCTATTACAAACTAAAAGTCCGGTCCCTTGGATTCTGGCAAGTAAATACTACTGAACATACTCCCTGTATAACGAACCCTCAGTATAACGAACTTTCGTTATATCGAACCAAATTTCTGTTCACTTCATCACAAAGACCCCCTGTTCAACGAACTTTTGAGAAAACTAACCGTGATCGCGTGTGGTTAAAACAGATAGAAAACATACGTTAACCTTAATCTGTCAGTCTAATTGAAGTGTAAAGGTGTTATGATGGCCAGGCATGTGTTGTGTCTCTGTTATGTCCGGTCGACTGTACTGTACTAACTGATGTGAAAAGAAAAAAAG
>RDPX01000284.1:442903-459317 GCA_003991215.1 Morbakka virulenta | reverse complement strand
GTTTAGCTGCTGCAAATGCTGTTGGAGACAAATTGCCAATGTTTGTGATAGGGAAATCAGCAAAGCCAAGATGTTTCAAAAACATCAAAAGTCTGCCTTGTCAATACCGCTCGCAGAAAAAGAGTTGGATGGATGGTAGCATCTTTAAGGAATGGGTCATGCAAATCAACAATAAGTTCGTTGTTCAGGGAAGAAAGATCGCACTTATCGTTGACAACTGCCCTGCTCATCCAAACATCGACAAGCTGTAAGCAGTAGAGCTGATTTTTCTGCCGACCTTTAGGACAGGCTCAGTTCTAATGAATTCAGAAGGAGATTGAATCTGGACAGTATTGGCAGCTGTATGCAGAATAGGAGGCTTCGTTGGTTTCGTCATGTGGAGAGAATGGACAATGCTTGACCAAGAATGCTTGGCCAAGTAGATGTAGAACAACCAAGGTGACAGGAACCACCGGCAGAGGAAGACCAAAGAAAACATGGGAGGAAGTGATAAGGATGGATCTCAAACAAAAAGGTGTCAGCAGAGACATGGTGAAGGATAGGATAACTTGGAAGTCGATTTCAAGAAAGCGTCCAACACATGCTAGCATGTAAAACGGAACGAAACACCCGTCGGTGAAATTGTTGATAAGTACGGACCCTACTGACTACGTGAAACTTAATAAAAAGCCAAGAATGATCAAATCGAAACTGATTGATGTTATCACAGACACAGGAGCCCAATCTTGTCTATGGGGGCTTAACAACTTCCTTCAGAGTGGTTTCCGCGAAGCTGGCTTATTGCCTGTTAGACACGGACTTTATGCTGCAAATGGAGAGAAAATACCTACCAAAGGAGCGATCCTCCTCAGACTTTCTGGAACTTCCAGTGACGGCGCCGTACATTCAGCAGCTGTTATGACATACATCAGTTCATCTACAAATCGTTTTTACTTGTCTAAAGAAGCAATGATCCAGCTCAATATTATCTCGAAGGACTTTCCCAAAATAGGTGCCACCGTACAAGCTTCGATTGGATGTTCTCTTAAACCGTGTGGTTGCCCTAAACGAACACTCCCGCCTGGGCGCCCTTCATCACTGCCATTTGATTGTGTCCCAGAAAACAATATCAGAATGCGTGATTGGCTAATTGAACGTTATTCACAATCAACGTTTAACCAATGCACCCACCGACAGCTTCCTGGCATGAAGGGTCCCCAAATATCTCTTCATGTTGATCCAGATGCAACTCCTCATGCAGTACATACCCCTGCCTCAGTACCCTTGCATTGTCAGGATGCAGTCAAGAAGCAACTTGATGATGATGTGCAACTTGGACTCCTAGAAAAAGTTCCCATTGGCGAGCCTTCATTGTGGTGTCATAGGATGGTCATCACCTCAAAATCGGATGGATCACCACGTCGAACAGTAGACCTGTCCCCCCTTAATGCTAAATGTCTCATAGAAACTCACCATGTTAAACCCCCATTTCTACAAGCCAAGGCCGTACCACCCGATACCTGGAAGTCTGTGACTGATGCCTGGAATTGTTTCCATTCCCTACCCATTGCTCCAGAAGATCGTCACTACACAACCTTCATCACGCCATCGGGAAGGTACCATTACAAGAAAGCACCACAAGGGTATGTGGCGAGTGGTGAAGGGTACTCAAGACGTTTCCACGAGATCATTGCTGACATCGAACGTAAGACTAAGTGTGTAGACGACACATTAATGTTTGATACTGAACTTGAGAATCATTGGTGGCGCATGATTGATTTCCTGGAGCTTCTTGGAAACAGTGGAATCATTCTCAACAAACAGAAATTTCAGTTTGCACAGAGACCTGTCAATTTTGCAGGTTTTCACATTTCTGAACATTCTATTAAACCGCTTCCGAAGTTCATTGCTGTCATAAGAGACTTCCCGACCCTAAGTAAGATAACCGACGTTTGGTCGTGGTTTGGGTTGGTGAACCAGGTAGCACACTATGACAAATTGTCAGTCGTCATGGAGCCATTCAAACACCTTCTGAGCCTACGATGCAAATTCGAATGGACTAATGAACTTGACGTTGCTTTTTCACGATCAAAGCAGCTCGTGATAGAAGCCATTGAGAAAGGGGTATAGATTTTTGACCCCAAACTTCCTACATGTCTTCGCCCTGACTGGTCGAAAACGGGAATAGGATTTTACCTATCTCAAAAACATTGCAAATGTTCAGTCATCTCTCCTACTTGCTGCAAAGATGGATGGAGAATCACGTTGGCCGGATCACGTTTTCTCAGACCTTCCGAGACACGATGTGTCCCTGTTGAGGGTGAGGCTTTAACAATCGTTTGGTCGTTGGAGCAAACAAGGTACTTTACCCAAGGATGCAGCAATCTTCTAGTTATAGCTGATCATAAGCCGTTAGTGAAGCTGTTTATAGACCGCACATTGGATGAAATAGCAAACCCTCGTCTATTTCGTCTGAAGCAGCGTACCCTTATGTGGCGTTTCACCATACATCATCAGCCGGGGAATAAGAAGCACTTCTCGGATGCAACACCCAGACTAACTGTTTACTGGCCTGGTATTGACAAGGACATTAAATTGACTCGTGATGGTTGTTATCAATGCTGTAGAAATGCGCCATCACAACTTCGTCCTCCACCAGTTGAGTCCTACATACCAACCGTTCCCTTCGAGGCGATTTGTAGTGACTACTTTTACTACAAGGGATGGTATTATTTCATTGCTGCGGACAGACTATCGGGATGGACAGAGCAATCTCGAATCAGATCTGGCATCAACGAATCTGGTGCGGCAGGTCTCTGCTCAGCCCTCCTCAAGCTGTTTTCCACGTTCGGTATACCGGTTGAGCTTACAAGCGATGGTGGTCCGGAATTTAGCTCCAAAGTCACCGAGGACTTTCTCCGTCGATGGGGGGTTCGACACCGTGTTTCATCAGCTTATTTGCCATCGTCCAATGGAAGGGCAGAGTTAGCAGTTAAAGCCATTAAGAGACTCCTCATGGACATTGTAGATCCCAACGGGGACCTAGATAACGTCAAAATTCTCAGGGCACTTCTCATGAAGAGGAATACACCTGATCCTGGTTGTAAGTTATCGCCAGCTGAAGTACTATTTGGCCACCCATTCAGAGACTCCCTCCCGTTTATCAGAAAGGATGTTGATGTATTTTCCAATCCAGAAATCGCACAGAAGTGGAAAACCACCTGGAAGATGAAGGAGGCATCCCTACGAACGCAGTACGTAAAATCAATGGAACAGCTAGATGAACATGCCAAGTTCTTGCCATGAAAGTGGAAGATCATGTTTTCATTCAGAACCAAAGCGGGCGATATCCAACAAGATGGGATAGGAGTGGAATCATCATCGCTACTAAAGAATTTGACCAATATCTGGTCAAAGTGGCTGGTAGTGGTAGAATCACACCGAGGAATAGGAGCTATATACGCAAGTTTGAACCGCATCTCTTCAATAACACCACGTATCCATCTACACCAAATATTTCACCGTTGGTCGATGTTACCTCCAAATCAACGTCCAAACCTACTCTGCCAGTGTTACCTCCAACACCTCCGCCAGTGTTACCTCCAACACCAGCCGACATTGTAAGTGAGCAACCAATGAGCACGATTACACCTGAACCTGCAGAGCAACCTCCCACTTTGGCATGCTCTGCTAAACAACCTCATGAAGTGGAAATTGATACAGAGCCCTCCCCGAGGCGCTCTTTACGCACCAGAAACTTGAAGAAGTTCTATGATCCTGACACTGGGATTTATGTCAGTCAAAACCCCTAAAGGGCGTTCCCCCGGTTTGGATCTGGGGAAGGGGAGGTGTAGGACTGTTGGATAAATTTATTGGTGGTTTATCATTCTTAGGTTTACGTTTGATTCATTCCTTTTTGTTTTTCTTTAGATCCACGTTCTTAACTAATGAGGAATAATAGTATAAGAAAGTCGCAATTGTTTACTCATGAGGTCTGTGAATGTTATCACTCCCGCTTCTTTCCTGACGTCTTCGTTTCTCTTACCTTGATCAGTTTCCCTTTTGTATTGCAGGTATTTGGTGGGAATTTCTTGGTCGATTATTGCTTCAAGGTATCCAGCAAATTGTGAAGTATCCTGATATCCTCATTGGTACTGTGCCAAAATAAGGATTTTGTTTCAGTGGAACTTCTGTCTGATTCCCTGTGTACATTATTGGGGAATACCCCTGTAAAGAAATCGCACATGCTTTTTACGCACAACAATCGTTTTCGGCTGATTGAAAGGTGCGACATAAAGAGGATGAATTTGGCAGGATACCCACCATAGGAAGTCTTAATTTGGTTAAGCCCAAAATAAGAAAGTAAGAACTGGTAAAATAATATCTGTAAAAAGGTAAGCACCTAGTGGTCAAATGTTTTTCAATATTTATTTTGAATTGTCTCCTCATTGTTTATTCAGTAACACAAGGGATATAATGGTGTTTTAATTGGCTTTATTTCCTTATTTCAGGTCACCACAGAAAGATGCCGTTGTTTCCATGCTGCATTCCTGCATCACCAAATTGGTACTGCAGCAACATTGGATGTGCTGGCAAAGCAGGATTTTTTTTGTTTGGTGGAAAAAATTCTGTTTACAAGATTGAGCTTGAAGGCCAGGTCAAATGCACAGGAGCTCTTGTAACCCATTTCAAAAAAGTCACTGCAGTTGGTTTGATTGATCTTCGTGATATTCTGACTGATGGAAGCCAGGAAGAGGTCTTTAAATCAGAAAAGTTACTTGGTGTTAGTGCAGGAGAGGACTGTTTGACCAGAATATGGGGTATATATCGACAAACAATTTTCAAGGAGCATAAGAAGCATGAGGTATGTTAGTTTATTGAAAATTAGATGGGACCAAGCGTAATACTTTCCCACAACGTCACATTCAGATGTTTTTGGGAGAGGATTTGATTAACGTAATAAATCTCATTGGTGGGGACCCTAGAAGATAGTTTAAAAGTTTGCTGCTAAATGGGAAGAAAATGCAAGAAACACAGTTTGCCATGTTTGTATGTATGTATGTTTTTATGTATGTATGTATGTATGTAGGTAGGTAGGTAGGTATGTGTACCTTCATCCAGGTTTTTTTACTGTCTAGACCTGTTATTATTCCTTTTGCAATTGTGAAGCCTGGCTGCCTCATCATGATCAACGTTACTCTTTTCATACTTGGCAGTCTTATGGATTGATGCCACAGTGAATACTTTGTCACATTTTACTACATCATCCCAATGCAGCTTTCGTCTGCCTGGAGGTTGATACCCATTTACCCTCAGTGTATGGACCTCTAATATCCACCTTGTACTGTATCCAACATGATGTAACTGCCTCAGTCTACTCATTTTGGGAATATCTGTAATATTTCTGATATTAAGTTAAGGAAGAAGATACTTAAAGGGAAAATTTACTTCAGGATTGACAAGGCAGATTCATCTAATCATGGCTTTATCATTGCATAGCAGTTTCATAAGTGTGGTAGGTGTTACTGGCCTTGATTCAAATCCATATAGCAGCACAGGTCTTATGTAGATCGAGTGTAAATCACCTCTAGTTGTGATTGGCAGGTGTTTATTTGTGTAGATTGAAAGAAGCTATATGAGTTACTTCCATGCAGACTTGCAACATGTTATTTTGGACGTTCACAGCCACCTCGATTTGAAAGACTGTGACCATAGTAAAAGAACTCAGGAACAATTGTCAGCCTGGCAGTTGACATTGATTGTTGTGTAGCAACATAGCCACAACAAGACATACAAATGATAAAGAAATAATTGGAACAAAGTCACTGTGTAAGCAGGATGACCAAAATCAGAATGATGGAGATTCATTTAAACCATAGTGGTCATGACCAAATTTCTTACTTAAATGTATTGATACAAGACTGTTACTTATTGTAGCATGCCAAGTAAAAGACTAACTGAACCTGACGTTTTAGAAGTGCAGTCACTTTGTTTCTCTGGAAATAATTAAGGAATTTCATTAAATCAAAGTGTCTGGTACTCATGGAGAGTTTCCTCCATTTGAAGAGGTGTAATATCCAATTTGTGAATACACCTCCACAACTTCAGAGGCTGGCTGACACAACTTTGAGCCTCTCACCACTAACTGTTTACTTTGGCACAGGCCTACCATCAATAGGCCAAGCAAGGCCATTATGATACAGGCAGTTGTAACTTGGATCAGGTTTTAGAGGACCATTCCTTTTAGTATATTTCTTTTGAAGCCAGCATGAGCAGTTGATGATTTTCATCAATTGGTCAACCAGCCTTAGGCTCCTATAGTTGCACCTGTTAAGTGTATCACCCTTATCTTTGTATAACCTGACTATAAAGCTTTCTTCCCCTTCTGTTGAAATGTATTTATCACAAACAATGATGTCAAAGAGGTCTCACAGGAGTACTACACCAGTCAAGTCAAGTGATGGGTAAAGCCTTGCAGCTTTATTCTTCAGCATCTTGCTGTTTGCTTTTTCAAACATCTCAGCTTTGATTGGGATATTTTGACCATCAGCACAAGGCTCATCAGCAGGGTCATTTGCATTTGAGGGTAATTCAAGATTTAGCAGGCTGTCACAGTACTGTTTCCACACCACTTGCATGGATTCCTCATCAAGGAGAAGTTTGTCCTTATCATTCCTAATTGCTTTCTCACTCATTACATTTTGATTATTTGGTGCATCTGGTTTACCAACTTGTGGATGGCTCCTGTCTTTTGGTTGGTGTTTGGAATAATCTTTTTCACCTTTGGCCTGATGAACAGTCTGTTTAACAATGTATTTTCCAGCATTATAGAACTTTCAAAATTATTTATTTCATGATGAAACATAAAATCTCTATTCTTGATAAGAAACAATACTATTGGAATGGATGAAAGAACTGTAAACATACAACACTGTCTTTGCAATATACTCATAACTGATAAGTTTGAATTTTGCACCTTCAGAAAGAGACAATTGAATCACCGGACTCTGTTGATTGGGTTTAAACAAGTAAAAACTCCTTGGAGGTCTGGGAATCTTATTCAAAATGTACTTTCATGAATTAGATGCTGTGTCTGGACAAGTTGTGTGCCAGTATATGATATAATATACCCTATCTGATATTCAATTTTTATGTTTCTTTGGAAACCAAGAGTCTGGATTTTAAGGTTTTACCTTCCGGTCAGTTACACAACCAGTTGTCCTCTCTAACAGTGTTTGAATTTTCTTTCTTGCTTCTCATTTAATAACTCATGTTGGGTCTCTACTATGGTGTGAATTAACAAAGCAAACATTTTGAAAATGTTTGTTTTGTTAAGAGAAAGAATTACGTGACCTTTCTCATTTGACAAGATGATAATAGTTAAGGCATCTAAGAAAAAGCTTTTCTGTGCTATTCAAGAAGGAATTAATAAAAAGTGTGAAAAATAAGAAAATAATTGATAAAAAAAATGATCCATCAAAGCCATATATTGAATGGTTATGAAAGACAGAGCATGGAAAGTCCAGAGACCTAAAGAAACTAAACCGTTTTGAGGCCTAAAATGAGGCTTTAATAAAGAAAAACCTCATGCTACACAACATGGCTGACTTTACATAATGTGTATATCCACTGAGTACCATGGGTGCCTTAACAAAGGAAATCCAACAAAACTAATTTACTTGTTATTATAATAAGTCAAACAACAGTCAAATAATTATAATCACTTTCAGTACAATGACCAAAGGTCTATTTTGATTTCATGAGCAAAAAAAGTGATGATGATGTTCTGAGTTTTTGTAAAACCCTACATTGCTGTAAGTCAACCAAGATGTAAAATGAGACATTTTTCACAGTTTGTATGTGGTAATGAATGCAGGTGCTGCATGCAGGCAACATAACACTTGTAGTACAAAGTAATATTTGATTTAAGTAGTGACTGGTACCCTTAAATACCTGGGATAACTAATGTAAAATAAGGAGAAATGAAATGACAGTCAAGTTACTGCAATGAAATAAAACTGATGTTATTAAATTGGTAATTGTGTTAGAACAGAATTTGAAGTACCTTCATAAGTTTTTGAATAGAAGATCTGTTAACTTGTGTTAACATTTCCCTTTTTTAGGGTATATTATTGTAAAAACTATCTTGGATTTTAATTAATGCTTTCATGTATCCCCCTTTTTTCTCAGTTTCCAATTACTGCATTGGTAACATCAAGTTCCCATTTTCTTGTTATATCAGGTAAAGATGTTTCTAATATGTTTTGCTGTTTTGCTGAATTTTACAATAAACCAAAGTTTGTTGTATGTTTTTGCATTTTTTGCAAAGTTTATTATCAAATAACTGAGTTGAAAGAAGATCAAGTGTTCAACTTCATCTGTATTGTTGTAAATTAGTTTGCACTTGACTACTGAATCATAGGAAAAAGAACATTTTAAACAGAAATTTTAAGCATAGATGTTTGAAATTATTAGTTTGTTTCAATTTTTTTGAGGAAAAACATGAACCTTATTATGTTATATTTAGAAGTGTTTTTTCCTTAGATATTTTTTGTCAGAAATAAACCCCTTGTTATGAACTATAATTTATTATTATGAACTATTGTTATGAACTATGATTTATTATGAACTATGATTTGCCAAGAACTCTAAACTTCTAATTTGGTCTGTTGGACTTCCTGTTGTGATTTGTATTTAGGTCAGCGGTTTCACTGTATCAACCGCCATTTTGTAAACTCATGATGTAGCATCCATTGATAGCTCAGTAAAGCCTAGTTTTTACGACAATATTTGTGTCTTTATTCATTGCACCCCTAATGNTGAAATTATTAGTTTGTTTCAATTTTTTTGAGGAAAAACATGAACCTTATTATGTTATATTTAGAAGTGTTTTTTCCTTAGATATTTTTTGTCAGAAATAAACCCCTTGTTATGAACTATAATTTATTATTATGAACTATTGTTATGAACTATGATTTATTATAAACTATGATTTGCCAAGAACTCTGAACTTCTAATTTGGTCTGTTGGACTTCCTGTTGTGATTTGTATTTAGGTCAGCGGTTTCACTGTATCAACCGCCATTTTGTAAACTCATGATGTAGCATCCATTGATAGCTCAGTAAAGCCTAGTTTTTACGACAATATTTGTGTCTTTATTCATTGCACCCCTAATGGCTTTCCATCCTCTTTTGCCAGTTATGAGTAATTTGATTCTTAATTGGTTCTATCATTAGTCATTTAATGACTTACACTTTGCTTCAGAATCTATGCATGTTAGTGCAAAAGCTAGCAGTGAAATAAAAACCTTTGCTTATAGAAGACAAATTGGCCTCCTAGGTATATCATATGGAAAAAAATGAAATGATTTGATGAAGTAATCAAATGGGTGACAGAAAACTAACAGACTCTGCATGGCATAAAGTTAACCATAACTTGCAACCAGGCTTGTTGTGAAGACACTTAGTTAGGTACTTAAGGGAGAAAGAAACAGACACACAAAAAGCATTGTAATTCTCATAAGATGGTATGCTTTAGCTCTAAAAGTTGTGCTAATCATAGATCAGCATTGGCCAAGTACTACCTTCACAAATGGTGCTTCTGAAAA
Source organism: Morbakka virulenta (assembly GCA_003991215.1). Taxonomy (NCBI): domain Eukaryota; kingdom Metazoa; phylum Cnidaria; class Cubozoa; order Carybdeida; family Carukiidae; genus Morbakka; species Morbakka virulenta. The sequence continues at coordinate 449,731 of RDPX01000284.1, read as the reverse complement.
TTAATTATCTTGAGTACCTTTACCATTTAAAAGAAATTGGTCTTAATATTAGTTATTTCTTCACATTGTACATTTTCTGTTTTAGAATTGATGTTCAAGGAGTAAGTGGACAGGTTGTATTGATGCTTTCTTATGAACTGCGCACTGTTGTATTATTTGAGAACCAGTGAATACTGACTCTTTAATGGTGGTACTGTGGAGATGGGTAACCAACCCTATGCTGAAGTGTGTGTACAAGTACCTCATCATAGAAGCTATTATTTTTGTGTGTGGCATTTAAATTAGTGTTGGTTGTTTTTACTTGTGCTATTTTCCCCACTAACTTAATTTCTTTTCCCATTTTCTTCTTTAAATTTTGACTAAATAGGTGATAATAAAGGTTTCATAATTATCTGGAATTTCAGGGATGATGAGTTCAGTAAATGGTGCCCAGTGCAGTCAGGTGTTGCAAGTATGGCTCTTTGTCCACATAACAATGATATGCTATGTGTTGGGTAATAAATATTATTATTCCATTCATCATTAGTTATTTATTTATATTATTTATAAGTGTTATTTCTATTACATTTTTGCAGTATCAAGTTCTTATATGGAGGAAGTGGATTGAGACAAGGTCAGATACAAGTGTTTACATGGTTTGCATGTGAGAATGTTGAATTTTCAGATACAAACAGAGAAACAAACATTAATTTACATGACCAGTTAACTCAAAGAAAATGTTTAGATTGGGCTTAAACAGATAACACACATAACATTTGCCCAATCCTCTCACAAATGTATAGATCTTCAATGTTGAGCTCTTTACCCATATGTTCTACTATCAGTTGTCATCCCATTTTGTTTTTTGTTATCCCTGTCTTCCTGTAAATTCATTTTTGTGGGTGAGAAGAACCTCTGTAGGAGCTTAAAGAAAACTTTTATGGAAATATTCAAGTTCAAAAACACTGTGGAAATATATAACTGTTTTCTTTTGTCTCCTCATCATTGTGTTTACATACAGGTTTGATTCGATTCCTGGCTCTCTTCATTATTATTCATAGCAGAATTTTAGTTACATGGCTCATTAAACTAATGGTGTGATGTAATTTGCATTCTATTGTCGCAGGTTTTTTGGGGAGTGCACCAAATATTGATTTAGATAGGTCAGTTAGAACATGCCCTGTATTGTACATGACATTTAATAGTTTGGTCAAAACTGAAATTCCCAATTCTTTCAGTGGTTCCAGCATTTCAGTAGTGATTTCATCTAGGCCAGCTGCCTTCCCATTCTTCATTTTTCTCGTACAATTTGCCATGAGAAAAATGAAGAATGGGAAAGTAAGGTACAATTGTTATATTCCTTTAGAAGATCCTCAACTTTTTGCTGAAGACCACGGAAAAAAGAAATGTTATCATACACACAATTCAATACATTGACCCAGATTACTACCACGATGAGCAACTCAGGTAGACTTCTCACAAAGTAGCATGGGGAAGTTTATATATTTTCCTTTTAGAATTTTGCCTTTACTGGCAATCTTCATCTCAGATAGCACTATTTCTAACCTTTTCAGGCCAGAACTGGTGCTTTTTGGTACCTAAGACTAGTTAACTACAGTAATTTTGCAGATGTTTTGTTTCATCTTTTTTACACGTTTCAATAGTTACTAATCCCAGATGATCTATAACATGTGTTGTTTTTGACATTTGAAATAAATTGTAAAGATTGCCAAACACTTTTTGCTGTAGCTCAAGAATGCTGTTCATTTTCTTTATGAAGTAGCCAGTCGTAGCCGACTGGCTGCTTTGCTATGGAATGATGGGAACCAAGTGTTTTCTCTTTGTTCCTTGAAAGATGTAATGTTGAGTAAATAACTTAAAAATAACCTTGCATTCGATTTTTAGATACAACAATGGTCATGTTGTCGTTTGCAATCATTTAAAAGAGCAAATCATTCAAGTGTACAAAACCCACCAAGATGAAATTTGTTCAATTGTTTGGTGCCCAGAACCAAATGACAGTCTGTCACCGTGGAATGACGGAAAAACAGGCGAGTATTTTTTCAGGTCGAATTTATATGGTTTTTGCACAGTAATTTGCAAAGCTTATCTTTCGTTTTTCCAGTTCTATTTATTGTTCAAGCGAGCGAAGCGAGCGAGAACATCTCACTACAGAACACAAAGGCAGGAAAAACCAGAGCCTTAAAACTGAGTTATCTTGGAAACGTCTGAAGATACAAAGAAGTTTATGAAACAGAATTTGTTCAGAATGGCCAATTTTTGGGGAAAACAAAATTTCTAGATTGCAATGCTGTTTTGTTTTATTTGCCAGCATGATGGTGCAAAGTCCACTAATATTAATGCCTATTTCATAACAAATTTTCCGTTTTATGTGCATTAACATTAGGAATAAGTGGGACGGTACTCTTTTTAGTTTTTAAAGCTTATTTTACATGAATGTTCGCTCGAACACATCCCACACCTTAGTGTGGACGACTATTTCCTGGTTTTTATGCTGTTGCAAAAATTGGCTACTAAAAACCACTAAGCACCACTTGACCAACTGGCAGTTCTCAACTGTATTTTCGACCACCATCAGCTCTCCTCTGTACGTTTATGCGCATCATACCAAAGGTATTATGTATGACAACTTTGGGTCAAGGGTACTACTGACGATGCAACGTCAAGTAGCTGAAAAATCAGGCATATATGTATACTGACACTTTTAAAAACATTCACACTGAAGAACTTATCGATTTTTGTATTATTGAACCTCGTCATTGAAGGTAAAACCCACTATTTAACCTTTAGAATTTTTAGATCTTCATAATGAAGATATTTATTGGTGACATAAACCCGACAAGACCTACTCAACATTTATGCATACAGGTTATTAAATGACAACGAGAGATAAGCTGCAATAACACAAAGTGGAGGCATCTATAATTACACAACTCACGAAAAGTGTAGCTTACCAGAAACAAATGCTTCTGAGAAATAGACTACCAGCATACATATAATTTTGAAATGGGAGCAACGAAAATTTTCAAGAAAGCAATTTTTAATCTCTTAAATGTGTAAAAGTTAATGCCCATGATTTATTTATATCTTGGTTACCTATATATTTGTATATACTAGAGGTAGAATTTTTTGATTTAAGTTTTTTTAANCATAAACCCGACAAGACCTACTCAACATTTATGCATACAGGTTATTAAATGACAACGAGAGATAAGCTGCAATAACACAAAGTGGAGGCATCTATAATTACACAACTCACGAAAAGTGTAGCTTACCAGAAACAAATGCTTCTGAGAAATAGACTACCAGCATACATATAATTTTGAAATGGGAGCAACGAAAATTTTCAAGAAAGCAATTTTTAATCTCTTAAATGTGTAAAAGTTAATGCCCATGATTTATTTATATCTTGGTTACCTATATATTTGTATATACTAGAGGTAGAATTTTTTGATTTAAGTTTTTTTTAAGCAGTATACTGTTGGTAAGGACAGTTTGTGACCTATACTTACTGGTGTGTGGTGAAAGGGAAACTTAAGGGGCTGCAGCCCTTTTCACTGTTTGCTATTTAGATACATTCAGTGTCAGCATTTAAGCATCAAAACTACGGTATTGCAGCTATTTTGAAGGTTGATGTGGGAACTGCATTTCTTGACAATTTAAGGAAGTGGAAATAGTAAAATTTACACTCGACGCCAACCATGCTGGTACGTCAGGCAGTCACGATGTATCAGGCGTCCCCAACCTACAAGTTCATTGTGCCGCTCATGTTTCTGTAACAGTAGGTTATTAATATAACTGACTGTTTACATTAAGTTGTCAACAGGTACATTTGTTACGCGAGTGTTTTTAGGTTTATCAATTTGCCTATTTCCTATTAAGCAAATTTAATGTTCTAATAATTAAATATGTTATCGTTAATGCAACTGTTTAATTTGGACGCAAAAACAATGCAAATGCCACGCAAAGCATGCCGGAAAGTATTTCAGTTTTACGAAAGACAACCGAGATATTATGAAAATAATTTTTATCTAAGATTGAAACCCATTCGAGAGGGTTGAAATAAAAAACAGTTGTATTCAGTTTTTATTTTACGGTCAAAAGGACCCATTAATGTAGTTCGAGAAAACGAAGTCATTTCCAACTGAAGGAAGACTGGATCAGGGATCAGCATTGAGTCAGTTTCTATTTCTTGTAGTGTTGGATACAAAATAACAATGGACTTAAGGGAAAATAACGAACTGTTAGAGTTGCTTTTTATCGACGACCTAGTCATTATGGCAGATACAAAAGAGGAACTGGAGCTAAGATAATTGGCATGGAAAAACAGCCTGGAGAGAAAACGAATGGAAGTGAGTACACAGAAAACAGAGGTGATGTTAAGCAGGAGAGAAGGACACGACGAAATCAACATTATATCCAAGGACGGGGGAAGGCTTAAACAGGCAGAAGAATTTTTAAATCTAGGATTAGTTATAACAAAAGAAGAAGGTACGGAAAATGCAGTTAGAAAATGGGTAATAAAGTATGGCGCAAATGAAGAGAAGGAGGTGGAGTCATCCTAGATAGAAAAATTCCATTAAACTTGAAACTGAAGGTCTACAAAACTATAATAAGACTAGTACTTTTGCCTGGCGCAGAAATATGGTTATTTAGGAAGAAGAGGAAGAAATTCTAGAGAAAACGGAGATGAGGATGGTAAGATGGATAGCTGAGGTCGTATTGTTGGAAAAGAAGTGGCGATATAAGAAGAATGTGTGGAGAGGCGAGAGAAGCAAGTCCGAGATATTTGGGGCACATGAAAAGAAGAGTGGCTAATGGATTGGTCAAGAAAGCAATGGTGATGTCAGTTACAGGAAGAAGGGTGGAGGGAGCAGAATGAGGTGGAAGGACGTACTGAACCGGACATGAATAGGTTGCGATGTCGAGAAGAGGATGCAGTGGATTAGGGTAAATGGGAAAAGATGACTGGAGCGACTGATCCGAGCGGCTGACCCTACTATACAGTGAGAATAAAGGTCGAACGAAGATTAAGAAGATCGTAATGTACTTAAAATATTTGAATTATTTATTAATATTGTGGAAATAAATAAATAGAGCGAGAAACGAATAAATTTGAAAAAGGATGTGTCTGCTTCTCGGAAGACTAGGATAACTTATTCCAAAATATAAGTTTTTGAATAAGTACGGTTTACTGGAGAGAAAAACATTTCCATAGAATATAATTTTATTCCCTCATTTGAACTCGACGCATTGCTTGAAAATATTTCAGTTACCTCAAAGAGTGATTTAGTCCTTATCAGGCACTAGATTTTCTTACCAATCTTTTTATAATATTATTATTATTATTATTTATATTATTATTATTATTTTATTATTTATAATTTTTTACCAACGTTCTGTTTTGTTTTCAAGTATATATTTCCCCAAAGGAATGTTAGATTATATTATCTATCAGCACAGCAAAAAATTGGTTGAAATTATGTACTCAGTACACAGACAACCAGCGCACCACAAGTAGTCCACTTTTTTGTTAGTATAAAATATACATTACTAGTTCTGACGGAAAAAAGCAGATTTGAAAACAACAAATCAGACAGATATCAAACAAATTCTGTGACTGCTAATAAAGTCGTTCAAACTTTAACACTTGTAAACAAGGTTAGTGGCAATTATTTGTTTGGGGTTTTATCAGAATATGGTCAAAATGATTAAACACATTTTGTCAGAAGTAACAGGAAACCCGCGCCAACGTTTTGGTCAGAGATGATGACATAAATTGCATCTGGCTGAATTGTATTTCATTTGCAATGTTGACGAAAAAACATTCTTTTTCATCTTAGTCGTAAACTGTAATTCTGTATTGAATTTTTATCTGATTTTTGATTCTAAACAGGTGGTTTCATGCTTGCATCCTCTTCCAAAGATAAGACCATAAAGATTTGGAATAGCGCTACAGATAAGTGTTGCGCTTCTCTTTCGCAGCCAGCCAAGACAAGAAAGGGAAGACGAGATGACCAAGAAAGAATGAGAACGTGGATTGGGTTATTGTGGTTTGAACAGACAACTATACTGTCAGGCACAAATAGGTAAGGACTTTGTCACTGTGCAAGGTACTGTTTTATGTTTTACAAGTGATTTATTACCATCATTTCCCTTCTCGCCGTGTCCATCGTCATAAAGGTCAAGTAGTCACTGGCTTGGCATTGACTGGAAAATAGAAGAGCAGACGAGCGATAAAAGAAAAGAATACTTTGTATGAATAATTTAAAGAAATAGTTGGGACATATCAGATAATGAAAGAGGTAGTAAATAAAGATGATTTACTAGTGCAAGGAGCTAAATTCGAAGCCGTTTCATATGATATTATCACAAAAACCCTATAATATAAGGGGGCTCTGGGAGGGAGAGAAAGAAACAGACAGAAATACAAGCTTTTAGTCAGAGTGGCACACTCATTGCCATAACCAACACTCTATAGCTTTTTAAAAATTATTTTTTTTTGTGGGATTTTTTTATTTTACTTTTTTGTATCCATTATTTGTCGGGCTATTTTTCATCATCATTATGTTTGTGTATCATTATCATGGGTTGTTTCTTCTAATGTTTTTCTTATCATATAATCTTCTCATTCCTGTGGCTGCTGTATATGTGCCTGTCTTCGCCTTCTTTGGTTCTTTGGTTGTTTCTTGACGCTGAATGCTGGTGTTTTTACTCATATATCACTGCATGCAGGTTTTACTTATTTTACTTACTTACTTATTTATGCACTTCCTTCCTTCCTTCCTTCCTTACTCACTCACTCACACCCACTCACTCACTATCTCT
>RDPX01000284.1:368158-382175 GCA_003991215.1 Morbakka virulenta | reverse complement strand
CACTGGGATCTATGCAAGAAAAACGGGCTAGAACATCAGGAAAAGTGGTACGAACATTCCCCTGAAGGTGCGATAGAAAGTGAAGAAGTAAAGATTCTGTGGGACATCAATATTCAATGCGACAATGTAATAGAGGCAAGAAGGCCAGACATTGTTTTGATTGATAAAAAGCAGAAATCTTGCTTCATAATCGACATTGCCGTTCCAGCAGATAAAAGAATCGAAGACAAGGAAAAGGAAAAGGTTGAAAAATATCAAGACTTGAAGAGGGAGATGGGAAGGCTTTGGGGTTTGAAGAAGGTGCAGGTGATTCCTGTTGTGATAGGAGCATTAGGAAGTGTCGGCAAAGGGTTTAAAAATTGGGTTCAAAAATTGAATATTGAACCTAACATAGTGGACATGCAGAAGACAGCTTTATTAGGAACAGCTAGAATCCTAAGAAAAGTTCTTGAGATGTGAAAGATAGAAGAAAGTACTTTATTAGCCCTAGGTCATTAGTTGTGACTCGCCTAATAAGGAGAATTACGGTATAAAGATCAGCCAGTTAAAACATTTTCAAAATAATAATAATAATGGTTATTATTATTATTATTATTATCATCATTATTATTATTTATGAGTTTAATTCTTATTTAATCCCAGCGATATGTAAAAAACAAGGTAGAAAAGTGAATTAAGACCATACTGTGGTACGAGAGAGTACTACCTCTTGTGGCCGCGTGGTATGCCCGTACAAACTGAGGTTTTTATATAGTGGCTTATAGTATTATTACTTAAGCTCAAACTGGTTCCTCCACTCGACTTTTCCCAAATGTCTTGTGCTGGAATAAATTATCAAAACCCATGTAAAAATTAAGTCAACTCAGAATGCATTAAATATGTTTTTTGAGTTTTTGCTTTATTTTCCAAGTACTTTTTACCTTCTGAGAGAGAAAAAAAATTTTGATAAAAAAGATATTTTGAACTTTTTTTTAATTCTTTGTGGTTGTATTCTTAAGGTGTTTCGCCTCTTCCTAATTGCAAGTGAAGCTACCTGGATCACACTTAATTGTTATCTTGTGCGTGAGGTGGCAGAAGAAAAGGAAATAATAAGTAGTCAATATTGGAATAAAAGCTGGCCGTGTGACCAAAAGCACATTGACGTTTCAGAAAAAGTTCATGGTTAGTGGCTTTCTTGTCAGTTTGAGAATAATATTTTTGTTGTTTTGCATTTCGCCATTAACTTTTGGGTTATTTTGATGTTGCTGTAAAATAGTACGATAATCTTTTGCCATTATAGAGGTACTTGTTAGAAATCTAACTGTCAACGCCCACTTATAACATGAATATGAATGACTATGGTATCCACAATGTACTTATATTTTGTACTTATATTTCCCTCTTGCCGCTTTTAAAACTCATTGACAAGAGAAACAGGGAGGAGAAGAGCATTGTTTATGGCAGGGATTGGTAACCTTTTTAGAGAGTGGGCCAGATCCTTAAAAAATTTCTTCACGCGGGCCAAACGTAATAAGCAAAGCGAGAAACAAATAGAGAGAGAAACAAAGACAAAAAACAAAAGACAGATTATGTAAATTTACCTCGCTGTCAGTATTGCCGTCACACCGGTGTGCCCGTTTACACGCAGTCAAAACTACATCGGTGAAAAACCGCACCGGTGTGGCTACCGAAGTGTGGCTCGTATTTTTTCCAAGTGAAAAAGTTTTTCCTGAATCTCAAGTTTGACAAAGTTATGTTTTATTCAATACATTCAATATCTGCAACCGCTAGACAATTATATTTGCTAACAAAAAATTATATAATTTTTTGGCCTCGCGGGCCATGAAAATTCTTCTCGCGGGCCGTAGGTTGCCCATCTCTGGTTTATGGAAATGCTTAGAACACACCGTTGTAACCTGATTTTCCCTCAGGACACTATAATTACACTCCACGAAAACAGGCTTCCTTTCACTTAGCCTGTTATTGCTAACCAACCTTGTAAAAAGAGGACTCATTCTCGTTGTTGTAGGAAAGAAGGTCTAATTGTTTACTCGAAGGACGGGGTGACCATATCCTAATGAGTTTTTTTGTTGCTAGGTTACTCAAATTGTAAGCGCCATTCATCATTTTTATAGAAAGAAGAATGTTTATTGTAATCACGTTCATATATAGTTTATACTCATAGAACCATCCAAGCTAACAGGCCGGATATTTTAATGAAAGTCTATCAGTAAAGAACGTGTTTGGTGGTTGACACGACTGTACTTACAGATAACTTATCTGCTAAAGTGTTCGAAAAACTATCGAAATACGAAGACCTACAAATAGAACTTGAACGAATGGGGAAATTTAAGGAAAACATTTTTAACAATTGATTTTGATAACTTTTGTAATATTTTGTAAATATTTTGATCAACCTTCCTTTAACCCTAGGTTTCTGGATGAGACCCGATAAACGATTGTAAAAAGCCTTTAGACTATAGTAAATTACCAGATAATAGTAATGATGATAATAATAATAAATAATAATAGTAACGAAATAATAATAATAATAATAATATCCGTGGAAAGTTGAAAGACTTAGCCCAACACCAACTGATTGAAAAACAACAACTACTGAAGAAGAAAGAGAAATGGATGGAAGTTTAGATATTTGAAAGTAAAGTTAGAGAGAATCAAAGTAAAAGATGGAAAGATAAGGGATAATAGCATGTTTAAGGAGAATTAAAGAAGTTTTTTCACTGTTATTGGATCAGAACAAGAAAGGAAAGCAAAAGTTACGTAATTTCAGAAGTTTGTGCAATTTTGAGCGGGTATATGGGAAGATGAAAATATGACAACTTACAAGAAATGGATGAGCAGAGTGACACAGATTAGAGAAAAGTTTACACAGATGAATTAGAGATGACTGAGAAAGGATTACATAAAATAGTAAGAAAGAGAAATAACTGGTCGGTGCCAGGTATTGATGGTATACAGAACTACCGGTGGAAGTTTATTGGTGCTGGGAAATCAGTGGTGAAATGTATAAATAAGTGGAAGAAAGACCGCGGGAAATGCCGAAATAGATGACTGATGGAGGGACGGTGCTGTTGCCAAGGACAGTGGACTTGGATAATGAGAAGGAGTATCGAGCAATGAGATGTTTAAAGACTTGTTACAAAATTTGTAGCAGATATTGTAGCCAAGTTCATAAAGAGCATACGACCATAAATAGAATTTGGGACAAAAGTCAGCTGGGGACGTGCTTGAAAGTGTTTGGAAGTGTTTGGAAATGTGGATCAATTGTTGGTAGATAACGCCATAATGGATGAAGTGAGTAGAAAGAAAAGAAACTTTTTAATTATTTAAAGAAAGCATTTAAATTTGACATCATGATCTCTAGCAGAGCTGGTAAAAAAAGTTCAATTCAGTAGGCTAAAAAGGCCCTATCAAGATAATTGTAAGGTATTGCTCGATTAGAAATGCGACGGTAGACCATTTCAGTTCAAAGAACTGAAACTACCTTGACACTTGGGGTGTGGTATAGAAATTATAGGTAATTAAAAACTTTGGTAATCTTACGAAAGATAATCTTAGAACTTCAAATAAAAAATGCTATGGCAATACATTGGCCAAAAAAGAAGATTAAAAAAAACAAATGGAAAGTCCTCCCTCGTGAGGAATCGAAACCCGGTCTCTCGCGTGACAGGCGGGGATACTCACCACTATACTACCGAGGATTCATACGGTCAAGGAGATTACTTTATAGTAAATTCTGGGTTTTCAGGGATGCTGAACATTTATAATTTTATTCAATGTTTTGATTGGAGGCCTCCTTCACCTTGAAAACGGGATGACCTCCCGCTAACGCCCCTGAATGTACTAGAATCGGGTTGGAAGCATCTTCAATTATGGGTTTTCGGGGGTGCTGAACATTTTTTATTTTATTCATATGGATGAAGTGAGTGGAAAGAAAGGAAGCCAGACAGTGACATTCTGTGACTACAATAAAGCGTATGATATGATCGAACATGATTAGATGGAGAGAGTTTATAAAGGAATGGGAATACCCGTTAACGTTTCAGCACTCTTAAATGTAATGATGAAAATATGATTGGATATTAATGACAGTGTAAAGATAAAAATGAGTGGATAGATAAACATTTCTACGAGGAGATAGTTACTTACCGGTGGGGTTTTGTCTGACAGAGGTACCAACGGCCATGTTATAAGAGGAGACAGATGGATATCGGATGGGAGCACCAAGAGCAACAACCATCAGGAGGACTCATAGCCTATTCATTGATAACCTAAATGTATACCAGGAAAGTCATATTAAGCTGGAAGTAGTATATGAGACAATGGTGAAGACTAATATGGATACAGGAGCATGTTATGGAGTAAAGAAATATGCAGAAGTGACTCCAGAGACGGCAAGATGGTGAAAGAAGGATTGACAGTACTGAAAGAAAGGATGAAAATACTTGACCCAGATAAAAAAAAGCCTACAATTTCTTAGTAGGCGATAAAATAGATGTGAAAACCGTTATGGAAGAAGTGAAGAAAGAGGTACGAAAGATGACAAGACAACGGGTCAAACGAACCTTGAATGATAAGCATCTTATGCGAGCCATTAATGCAAGACTGGTCCCAGTGGCAGATTATTTCATGAATCTCTGTAGACCTGCAAAAGGAGATGTAAGATGTTTGGATAAAATAGTGAAAAGTGAGCTAAGGGGTTCCAACTGCCACGGGAAGCAAACTGGCGATGGAATATTATACATAGAGAGAAAAGAAGGTGGGAGACGACTGAGAAGTTTCAATGACGAGTAGGTTACATACGAGTGGTTAGGGAAAGCATGGGAGGATGAATATGAGAAAGAACAGACATCGTTGAAAACAGAGGTGGAAGATATTTTGCGGATGTGCATTAACGAGGTGAAATTTGGTAGAGGATTTATTGAATACGATGAAGAGTGATGTGACAGCTGGAAATTAGTTTGGAATAAGCTAAAGAAAAAACTCAAGGAGGAAATATAAAAATTGCGTTTAAAAAAATTTGAAGAAAAGAAAATTCTAAGTGAAATAATATTGGAGTATACAAAAGAGGACTACGGATAGTTAAAATGCAAGATGGATACTAGGAGGACAGCAGCGATATTCGACATGCTGGAACAGAAGGTGTAAACAAGACCCTGGATTGAAGTGAAAGGAGTTGTAGACGTAGACAGTTGCGGTTTATGTGATGAAATAAGGGAGACGATACAACACTTCTTACATTGATGCTAAAAGCTAGCAGCGTCAGAGCATATGAGGAGGCATGATAGTGTACTAAAGATATTGGCAGTCGAATAGTGAAAGAAAGAAGGTTTATTTAAAGAAAAGACGGTACTTGTAAGGAAAAATAGGGAAAAGGGCACGTGTTTCAGAACAACGGCAAAAAGATCTTGTGGAATTGGGACATAAAATGAAGACACACTGCCCATTTAGAAGACCAGACATGACTTTGGAGAACGAGATAAAAAATATACATTGTGGATATGACATGCCCTGGAGAGAGAAAAGATTATAAAATATCAACAACTGTGTTTCGAACTACGAGAGAGAAGGCAAAGTTTCAAAGGGAAAGTTACACTAGTAGCGATTGGATGTTGTGGCGGTGGAATGAAGGAATCGAAGAATGGGTAAACGAACCATTTGATGAAAAGGTTGTAGATAAACGTGCAAACGAAATGCAAAAGGGAGTGTTATGGGAAAACGAAACAACTATTAGAAAAGTATTGTCTGGATTAAATAGAGGAATGATCTTTAAATTACCTACCAAGACTTGTCAGCTAAAGAATCCTGGCATAGATATTTATCTATGATATGTTGTAAAATGTGTGTGCTGTGTTCCTATGGTTACAAAGGTATGTAGCAATAATAGATTAACATTATTTAATTTTTTTATTTCCGTTTCGATCTTGTAGTCATGGATATTGAAATCGTATGCAATATTAACTGTTGAGCGTACTTGTGGTCTTATATTTTTATGAAAATAATGTCTTTATTTTTTATTTGTATTTGAATTGTCTACACGCTTAAATTTATGCAGGTTTGAGTGGGATTTCTTTTGTTGCGGAGATCTTAAATGCCTGGAGTCGTCAACAAGGCATCACATCATGGAAAATTTTTGAAGGAAAGGACTCGCTTGTGAAAATCTTTAATGAGTCATTGTCATCTGTCACTAAAACTAGAGCGAAGACATCTGAAGATGTAAGTTATATTTTTTTATTTAATGTAGTTGACGGCAAAGTCTTGTTTGGCGGAAAGAAATTATCTCATTAATAAACACTAAGTCAGGCAACTTTTCAAAACCTTAGACTTTTGACCATTAAAAACTACGTGTTTTATATTTGTTGTATTCGTTTTGGAATTGGGGAAAACCTCCAATGTAAAAGCGATAACATTTGAAAGTTCAGCCGATAACAAATATGAAATGACGGAGCGAAATAAATCAATAGAAAGTATTGGGATGGGAAGAGTGCAAGGCACCAGTTACTGTAGTAAATGGATAAGAGATAAACGTGATCTGGTGCAGTTGTGTGACTTTAAACATATTTAGAACATTCTTATTTTGTTGTTTTTTTAAGGTTTAATAAAGCTTTTTTTAGTCGTCATCGAGTTTTCATCACAAGCGAAAGCAAGGAAATCGATACCCATTAACGGAGACTATAATTTTAAAACGGATGAGGGTCTAACCAGATTTTAGTTTGAACTGTTCTCGAAAAATTCTTTTCCAAAACCCCCTTTGTTTCCTGTATCTGTTGATCCACTTTGTTAGAAATATACCAGAATTTTGGTCATTTTGTTAGGATAAGGAGCACCAAGCAGAGAAAAATATTGCTTTAATTTTTAAAGCGTTATTTTAGCTGAGTCAGCTTTTCGGGCGTTTTCCCGATTACGTGTATTAACCGATGTTACCCATCTTCCAAAATAATTAAACATTCCCTCCTAATTAATCGCATATCTACCCATTTTAAGAAAACATTTGGAACTGACTTTGGTCTTTGATAGTACCAAATATTCTTGCTTACCATACTTTGAGTCAAAGGCAACATTTTGATTTTTTCTTTGTTTAATTCGTCATGTAGTAGAAACTGACAACAGTAACTATTGAGAGACTGCAAGACTTATTAACTGCAGTTAATGGCTAAAGTAAAGGGTACCTTCAAAACTCTGTCTCAGTAAAGACATCTTACGTTATTACCCAGTGTAAACATTGCAATACACCAGTCATTGTTCCATTTATTTTACAGTACATTATATATATAATATATAATATAATGGCAGTACCATAGAACAAGTACACAATTTTGTATATCTTGGGCATAAACTCTCTTCCACTAATGATGGATTAACATCTGTCAAACACAGAATAAGTCTAGGATGGGCGGCCTTTCAGAAAAACAAACTGTTATTGACTTCAAAAAGAGTACCATATCACATCAAAGCCCGCATTTATAAAATTTACATACTCCCAGTTGTACTTTATAGTCTGAAGTGCATTAACTGGACTTCCTTGTTGCTGAAAATAGAAACATTTCAAAATCATAAAATGAGATTCATGACTGGGAGCAGACTAACAGATCACACCCCAATTTAAAAACTCCCCAGAATCACAGCACTGACACCAATCACTCCAGTAATCAAGAGCAGGGTGCTAAAACTCTTTGGGAACATCAAAAGATCTGAAACAAGATTATCTAAATTATGTTTAGAAGGGAATTGTAGAAGGAAAGAGAAAACGAGGACGGCCATGCAAACGCTGGCGTGACAATGTTTACGTTTGGTCACAGTTAGATTTAGACCAACTTAATGTTATAACGAAAGACCGGAATCAATGGAAAATACATTCACATATTAGTGCGCAATCTGGTTTAACTGGAGACAGCGTCACATGAATATATATCTTACAGTCGCAATTTTAGCTCGAAGCATTGCAAAAAAGACTAGCGTCCGGAATGAAAAACAGGTATTTATGCCGTTTATTTGTACCACATTACGAGTAAGTGTGGTAGTTATGATAAACGTACTTACTAGGTGTACTTTTACACATATTTTGTACACCGATTGTAATATAGCAAAGAAAAAATTATGTGTGTACTGATCTAGGCTCGAAACAGTGCTTATGGCTAGAGTGGCCATGTACTCTGCCAGCTAAGTTGTCGGGAGTGCATTCTTAAACAAGTCATTTGGCTGCAAAATCTTTGACTTAACTGCGTCATTCTTTCCTAAGATCCCTTTCCTAGGACATCTCACTTGGAAAGAATGGCGCAATTTGGTGCACACATATTCATCCTTCTAAATTTTCAAATCCTCTCCGTCACTATTATTTTAATAATTGTGTCTGAGCAAATTTTTAATGATTATTATTATTATTATTTCTCATAGATGCTAATCGATTCAACTCGACTGTTGACCCTGGGCATATTACATTTATTAGAAGGATGTCTTCCATATTGTTTTAATTCATGGTTAAAAATGTACTCATCAATTTACGAATGCAGAGAGTACTTGATTGTGGAAAAGTTGCAAAAGTTGATTTTTCCAAGGGGTATCATAAGTGTCATTGAATACTCTGATTTCTATGGTCTTGTAAACGGAGCATCTGAAAAAACCATTGGGATTCAGCTTTTTAGAAACTTTGATGCATACTTTGCCGGTGCTGGACTATATTACTTTCATTCGAAATATACCGAAAGTGGCTCAGTAAAATTCGACATAAAGACAGTCTCTTGTGAAAATCCTGGTGGTTGTTTTCTTCATGGTTCTTGGACCTCCTGGGATTTTGTCGATGTTTCATCTGTCTTGCCTTACATTTGTTTCCAATTGCTTTCATACAAGCATAGTTACTTAAACCGTTTACGACAGAAAATTAAGGCCTTGGAATTAGAATGTGACATAACGAAGAGGCTAGGTGTTCATGTACTTGAGAAGACGAAGATTGCCAACGGTAGTGAATCTGGTATTGAGGATAATACTTCATCTGAAAGCCGTGTGAAAGAAGTTGACAAACAAGTAGAAGGTACTTCAGAGGAAAGAACAGAACCCAATGTACAGCCCCAGAATGACAAACTGTGTGAAAAGGAAGCTGTTATAAAGCGAAAGCCTGATTATACGCAGTTTGAAACCCAGTTACAGCAGGCGCAGGAAAAACTGGCGATTGAACTCGACAAACTTAAAGAAGTACCCTACACTACGAAGGTATCTACTGAATCAAATACATTGTATAGAGTTCTCGTGTATTTTTCTTTTGTTCTTGTCGTACTATTATATTTTTTAATATGATTATAGTAAATTTTTTTTTTCATCGTTTCGGAGAAGGCCGCAATTTTTGGTCCGTTTGTTTGCTGTAACCTTGCTCTGTCTTTGTCCATGTGGGAAAATGCAACAGTTGTCACGTAGCTGGATTCGCAAAGGACCTTTATTTGTATAGTTTTTGTGCATTTGCTTTTCAGTGGGCAGATATTTATGTGAATAAGTGTATATGGATATATATATATATGTATATAAATATATATATTATGTATATATAATTTTACAGTTGACGCCGTTGTTATCATGGCTTTGATATGATTTAAACCCCCGATTGCAGGAACATACGGACGAAAAACATGAATGGTGACATTTTTTACTATTCCAATCCTACCTAATAACAATAACAACTGACGCACAGTAAGGAAAGATTTTAAAGGGATTAATTCATTCCACCGGGACCCTCTTCGTCCAATCACCCTACCTGATTGTCCTGTCAGCCATGTTACCTGCAAGACATTGCCGAAACTACAATGTTAAGATTTCTAAACAGATGATGACTTGGTTTTTGCAAACTGATCTAATTCTCTAACTCCGAATGTTTTCGAATTTGAAATTCTGGCTACAACAGGAGTTTGGCACGTGATAGAAAACAGAGCCCTAACCTGGAACAAGCTCGATGTGACCAGCAACTGGTCTGCTTTCATCGCTTCCTTGTAGAGAATTATTTTAATAAAGCTAAACGGCACTGCCTTAACTTTGTATGATGGGGCGTCAGATTTATGTTTTTGCTTCCCAAAGAGGAAAAATATTAAGAATTAGGAACAATTTGATGAGCTGTTTTGATAAGAAGTGGGGGAAGGGGCTTTAGCTTCAGAGATAGCATTAACTGCGTCACTGAATGTTAGGGGCAGTACTAAAAATTTCGATATTATCATTGGCTTCAAATGGCATTGTCTCTTTCTTAATAGCGCCACTTTGAGTCGAGGTGGATATCTGACTTTCTTTTGTTTTTTGTTGCTTTTTTGTTGTTTTCTTTGGTTATGAAGCACAAAAAAACCCATGAAACCACTAACTGTATGGAACTGTGAAAGAATGACAAAAAAACAGTTAAGCCAAGAAATAAGAGCCGGCCTTGGACTTTAAAACATTCGTTATGCGATAAAGGGAAGTACTCGAAAGCGAAAGAATTCCACTGCCTTACTGTCCGGTGCATGACCTGCCCTTTCAGAAGCCAGGTTGGTGATCAGGTAACTTCAGGACCACTAGCCTCTTTAACTTCTCCAAGACAGTTATATTAAGAATCTTCCCAGGAACAGGCAGGACAGTGACTTTCCTGTGGTTTGGGCAACGAATGAGGTATCCTTTCTTCGGGTTCTTCATCAAGTGTTCTTACTTCCAAATTGTCGAGATTTCTTCCTCTTCCCAGAGCTTTTCAAACACGTCGTACAGCACATCTACTTTTGTGTCTCCCCTCTATTCCTGGCTTTCGTTATAGCCTTGATCTCTGGTCTTTTTGGTTTCGGTTTGATGCAGCCTATGGGATCAACCTCTGTCGAGTGTCACCATGGTGACACACGTACAGCCAAACCTGTTAAGGCCCAGAGTAGCTGTAACTGATTCGTATCTGGTTCGCTGATTCGCAGCTGGTTTTATTTGTTGTTGTTGTTGTTGAATTTGATTAAGACTCATACCCTCGTAAATTTCGTAACACTTTTATAGGGAAGTAGGAAATTCTTATTGATTTTTCTATAGTTTTGGTTGTCAAATTATAAATGTTAATAATTACGATCTCGTATATCAATGAAAACAATTAATTTTACAATGATAGCTTTGAAACTTAAACTTTCTTATAATATTCTTATCATCGGTAAGGATCTTATAAATCCAGGTGAAAATATGCCAGCAGATGTAAAATATTTGCATTGCATTGTTTTTCATGGGCTACATTGTCTTGACTATCTTTCCACGCAGGATTTTTCGTTTCCGGATCCCCAGGAGAGTCTAATGATTCTAAAATCTTTACTGAAGAAATTCGTTAATCAGGATAATGCGGAAGAGCAATTAAAAGGTCTCCTTGAAGACGTTTCAGTATTTGAAGCATTGGAAGATTAGGAATGAGGAATAAGAAGAAACAGTCAGATATTGTCTTGATACTTGGTAAGTAGTAAAAGTTCTCGTTATTGAAACGGTACCACCGCTTTGTGGAGTGATTTAAGAAATCGCTAGGTGTAGTGGACATTTACTTGAGATTTGAAGGATGAATACACTTTTTGATGGTTTTCTAAAAGGACACAATATAACTGTCTTTTGTGGCTTTAGTTATGCTCTAATATACTGCGCAATACTGACGTATTTTCACAAAAGCATTGAACTTTGTATGGAGCAGGGTGGAAGCGAACGCACCGCCCATGAAAGTAAAAGCAGATAATGATATCACTTATCCGTATCGATTCGTAAGTTTCTGCCACACATGTGGCCAGGATCACTTCAGTTCTATTATTTTGTCAACTGATTGAAAAGAAATGTTTTAAATCTATCACACTGAAGAAGTTATTATTCATTGACTCAGCTTTTATTTCAGGAGATCGCGATTCGCCCTGGCCCCATACACTACTAACTCTATAGTATCCTAAGCTAATTGTTATTACCTTTTTTATGCCTATGTATTTTGTTAAGAATGCTCACCTCCAAAGAAACACTCGCCCAGTGATTTATAGAAGGGTGTGTAAAGTGGCATCTGGCAAAATTTAAATATCAGAATTTATAATTTAAAGTAGCAAAAGAAAATAAGCATTGACATATATGTTCTATATAGTTCTTGTATAATATGATAACTTTAATATTTTACCTTAGTCTTATCGGGATTCTGCTGCCCTACAGGATGCTATTTATATTTGCCCCATTAGTCCAGCCCACGTTTTTGCTTTAAGTGATACTCAACTGCCTGCTTTTCCATTCATTAAATATTACATTTTTCCCACTATTATTATTTTTGGTCCTCGATAAAAAATATTTTTAAATCCTTCCATACCTAGCACACATAGCATATTTTAGTAGTTTGTTTACTGTTGAATCACCATAAATTTTCACCCTTTAAACGTAACTGTTATCCTAGACTTTGTCGTTTGCTTTTAGAACTTGTTATTTTGGCGTTAGGAAACCTAAAAATGTTTGCCAATATCACAACAAGCAAATGATTTTGAAGGCTTTTTATTTGGTATTTATAATAATTCAGCAAAAAATGTTAAACATTTAATTATTTCTTCGAATTATCAGATTGCAATTGTGACTGCTTTACTGGACCATTGCCTCACTCGTTATATCCTTGGGCACTACCAACACCTCCATCGTATCAAAAGGACATCAAATATGGAACTGCAGAGAGAAAATATTGGCGAAAACTCAGAGATGTCATGGAAATAAGTGATTGGTTCCTAGAAACAATAAGAAAGCACATTTGCTGTTGGACAAACGATTCTTTGCATTAGATTTTTAAGAAGTCTACTTCCTTGTGTACAATTACCCATGTACAATAAATGACAACTTCATTTGACATTTATTGTTTAAAATTTATGGATTTAGGTCTCATTTTAGAACGGAACTTAAATGCCGCTTTAATAAAAGCAGTTTTTAAGAACAAAAATACAGGTATTCGTTGGTGGGGAGTCTTGTCAGGTTTTTTTTATTGTTTAACTGAATAAGAATTTCGATAAAAATTCTCCAATACTTTGGTTGCTGGAGTGGGCTGGAGATACGATTAACCGTAGCTCCTCTCCCGGCTGTTAGTTTAACATCAAAAGCCTAACCGAAATCGAAGTTTATTAAATAAGTCGTTCTGATTGCCCCATGCCTGGAGAACAGGAAAACTCCACCCAATTTTTGCTAGTCGACAAGATAAGGAAGTTGTATAAATGTGCGTCTTATATTATAGATTATTGGTTGATTTTCGATGATTTGTTTTTGCAAATCGATAAAAAAACAAAATGAGAAGACTTGAGTTCTGTTCTTGGGTGTTACTACTTCCCCGTTGAAAATTTATTCACTTTCGAGCTACCATTTGTTCTTGTATTCAAAGTCACGTCTTTTTTGTTATGTGTCAGATACGTTAATGTATTCTAATTTAGCACCCACAATACAGAATAAGGTTCTAAACGTACTTTAATTTAGGAAACAATTTTTTATCAACTGCATGATACAAGAGAATGGGGTAAAATATGTACTGTATCCAAATATAATGCATATAAGGGAACTCCTTTCTTAACAAGTGTCTAGCATCGTTTCTGTTTTGCAACTATCACTCATTTTTCACAGCAAATGCCATAGCGTATCACGCAAGCAAGGTAAAAAGGAGGCAAATGGAACAGAGTTGGGAAAGAAACAATATTGCAGGTTTCGAAATTTATTGTAGTTCCATTTTGTTAGTTTATTACTTACTATCAAAATTTGTATAATTGAAATAATGTAATACACGTTTTCTAAATTTTCTTCTGTAGTTTTACTCAATTGTAATAAAGTTCTAGTAATAGTAGTTCTAGTAATAGTAATAGTAATAAAGTTAAAATGTTTGGTGGAAATACGGAAACGAATTGCCCCAGCAAAAGAGATATTCCAGCGGATGTCCAAGATACTGAGGAACCGAACTATTTCCTTGGACACCAAGCTCTAATTCCAGTGCTTACCTATGGGAGTGAAAGCTGGACCATCACACCAACCCTAGAGAAGAAGCTGGAAGCAGCAGAGATGTGGTTTCTACGCC
>RDPX01000284.1:313769-354222 GCA_003991215.1 Morbakka virulenta | reverse complement strand
AAAAATGTTTCTTTAATTTATATTACATCTTGGAAATCTAAAAGGGCTTGGCCCCACTGGACATTGGAGATAAAGAGATAAAACCAACACGATTAGATCATATTGATGTGATGTGCGATGGACAGATGCTATTAAGATTAAAGGAATTTGAAGGCTGTTGCAAAATAAAATGGCTGACTTACAAGTTGTGTTCAAAGAACTTGAAGAGCAATGTACGAATGAACAAATGAGCGAAGCTGAAAATAAATTCATATTGAGAAACACTGGTAAGGTTTAGCAAATTGTCCAAGGGCAAAATAGCTGATAAAATGGATTCCAACACACTACCGTGGAGAAGGGGAAAAGTACATATAGACCAGATTGATAGATCTACTGCTGAGGGATTCTAGGGTAGAGAACGTTTAAGAACTGGAACATTTTTGAAGGATTGTATCTATATAAAGTATGCTTTCATCCCGTCGTCGATCTGATGTCGACCGGTAGTAAGTAAAGTTATAATTTCTCTAAAAAGTCATCAAGTGTATAATAGCCTTTCTCACTCTGTCACTAAAGACGCTAAACTTTAAGTAATATTCTTGCTGTTCCAAGCAGTGCCGTTTTACTGAATACTTTTTTTTCGATTTTTATGTAACGCCTGTCCTCGTGCCTTTTAAATGTGTCCGAAATGACTTCAAATGCTGTATTGAGAACAGGTTTCACTTCAGCTTGATCCACCTAGCTAACATGCTCCATTCCTTTTCTTAATATTTTGTACTTTTAAATCCTTTCATGTTCCTTTCCTTTCACTCATGAATTTCCTGGCATAGAAATATCAATTACATTTCATTTCTATGTTCTCATTGTCTACCAACACAACATCTAGTCGCGATTTAAGTAAGTATATCTGTTGCACTGAATGTTGAAATCTCACAAGATCTTGACATTCTTACTTTAAATACTTGCTTCAGGTTTTTGTTCATATAAGGTGTTTACTCCATTAAGCTTTTCTTGCTGCAAAGTTCAAAATAAACACATCTTGATAAATTAGAATATTTTCTTATCCACCTTTGGTGCTAATTTTTAGCATTCACTACCCAGATAATTAACAGTTTAATCAATTTCTCTGCAAAATCCGCACACTGGGAAATATGCATTCTTATCAATATGGAATCTTTTTTAGTTCGGTATTATTATTATTATTATTATTATTATTATTATTATTGAGTGGTGGAGCAATACGAGCCCATGGGGGACTCAGGGGTAGAAACCCTAGCAAACCCATCCGACTACCAGCCCGATAAGGGTAAACTGGGTGAATGCATCACACCCAGGTGTGTGCGATATCGATATTAATTAAAACAGCACATGACCTTGCAGTTATTATTATTATTATTATTATTATTATTATTATTATTACTATTGTCATCGTTATTTTTTTGGGGGGGGGAGAGGATAAAGCTACTACAAGAAAATAGCCCTAAATTATAACTACCCAAATTTGGTAGTTACAATTACAAACAAGTTTCGTACTATGAATGGTCGCTATTGTATCGAAAAGATGCTATAAAATAAAGGCATTCATCTGTGTCCTGAATGAGACCAGATAGTACTTTTATGACTGTGGTCTCGCTGTCCATAAGGATCGTTTTCTGCATTTCACAGATAGTCTTTTGTATCGTATCACTACTCTCGATAGTCATTCCCATGTCTTTCGCGATTTGACACATTCCGCCACAGAGAGCACCAATTATCAAGGGCACAACCATAACATTGTACCCTGCACGTTTCTCTCTTGTTTCGAAGGCCAGCTGCCTGTACTTTGTCAGTTTTTCCAATCATTTTGTTGTGATATTTTGTTGCTGTGGACAAGCCATATCGCAAATCCAGATATTCCTCTTTTCTTTGTCTTCAAATATCAGGTCGGCTCTCCTTGCGGTTGTGGATTCTCGCAAATTGAATTCAAAATCCCAAACAAGTTTTCCTCGCTCGTTCTCCAACACCGTTCCTCGTTCCCATGGCTCTTTGTCCCATACTACTTCATTTCCTATCAGTTTGTACTCCTTGGCCTAGCTGACTACCACAATTATTAACGCTCTGTTGTGTCCTACTAGGTATTCGCTTTGTGCTAGGACCTTGCACCCAGCAACAATATGCTTAACGGTTTCATCCCTCTCATGACAAACTCTGCTTTGTTTATCTTGGGCCAATCCCCTCGATACCTACCATGATTTTGTCTCCACCATCTGTTCTAGCATTTTCATGTCTTATGACGTCTTTCGACTATGTAATGTCTGGTTCAAGCATGAATGACACTCTTCTTCTTGCTCTCGATAAACTTGGCTCTGTTGTTTCCTTCGTCTTGCAGGTTTCAATCCTCTTGGACTCTGTAGCTTTCTGTCAACTGTTTTTCACTTTCCACCACGTCGCTTTGTATTCTGTCAATCACCTGTTCGTCCAATTACATCGAGTCATCTTTAAAACGCAATCTAACTCCAATCTCGTCCATTGTTGACATCGATTCGGACACAATAGCATTTTCTCCTCTATTCTCCTCTCTTCTCCGTGCTGCTATGATCCATCTGTTGGTTGCCTTTGTCATATAACATGCCACTCGCAATCTCGCTACTTTGTATGCATCTCTCATTGATTTCAATCCTCTTCCTCCTCTTTCTCTTTTCAAGTTTATTCGTTTGTCACTTGCCTGTTTTCTCAACATGCATTTTCCTCTCAACTCCTTCAGTTCAGCTACCGTAAATTTATACACATTCATCACATAAGTTGCAACTCGTATGACTTATATTGATACCCTTGATGAGATTAGCATCATTCAATTTGGTTTTCGTCAGCATCTCACTCTCTTAGTTACTTTGTCCTTCACTCTCATATACACATCCTTTGTCTTGATACCATCCGCTTGCTCGATTTCCAAGCATTTGTAGATATTAGTTTCATCTGGGTTCATCGTCTTCATTCTCTCCTCCAACACCTGCAATCCACCTCCTTTATCCATCTTTCCATTTGAAAAATTATTTCAACACATTTTGATTTTCCATAGCAAGCTCCTGTATCGTGGGTAGCTTACACAATAATCTCGTTCACAATCTTCAGTGCATTATGGCTTTCTTGATACACTTTGAGGTCGTCAATAAACAAACTGTGAGTTTTTTTGACAACACGATTACCAGGTATATCCATTCTGTTTCCTTTGCTATGTTTTAGTGCAAACGGAATTTCCGTGATACAGAATCCAACTGGAGAATAGCTGTTTCCTTGAAGGAATCCACATAATATCCATATCCACCTACTCATTACCTTTTCACTACCATTCCAAATTTTCAATCTCGCTTTCCATTTACTCATTAAATCCACAATATATCTTACAACATTTCTCGGTATTTCGATCCAATTATAAACACAAATCATCCAATCTATTACTATTAATTACTATTACTATTACTATTACTATTACTATTACTATTACTATTACTATTACTATTACTATTACTATTACTATTACTATTACTATTACTATTACTATTACTATTACTATTACTATTACTATTACTATTACTATTACTATTACTATTACTATTACTATTACTATTACTATTACTATTACTATTACTATTACTATTACTATTACTATTACTATTACTATTACTATTACTATTACTATTACTATTACTATTACTATTACTATTACTATTACTATTACTATTACTATTACTATTACTATTACTATTACTATTACTATTACTATTACTATTACTATTACTATTACTATTACTATTACTATTACTATTACTATTACTATTACTATTACTATTACTATTACTATTACTATTACTATTACTATTACTATTACTATTACTATTACTATTACTATTACTATTACTATTACTATTACTATTACTATTACTATTACTATTACTATTACTATTACTATTACTATTACTATTACTATTACTATTACTATTACTATTACTATTACTATTACTATTACTATTACTATTACTATTACTATTACTATTACTATTACTATTACTATTACTATTACTATTACTATTACTATTACTATTACTATTACTATTACTATTACTATTACTATTACTATTACTATTACTATTACTATTACTATTACTATTACTATTACTATTACTATTACTATTACTATTACTATTACTATTACTATTACTATTACTATTACTATTACTATTACTATTACTATTACTATTACTATTACTATTACTATTACTATTACTATTACTATTACTATTACTATTACTATTACTATTACTATTACTATTACTATTACTATTACTATTACTATTACTATTACTATTACTATTACTATTACTATTACTATTACTATTACTATTACTATTACTATTACTATTACTATTACTATTACTATTACTATTACTATTACTATTACTATTACTATTACTATTACTATTACTATTACTATTACTATTACTATTACTATTACTATTACTATTACTATTACTATTACTATTACTATTACTATTACTATTACTATTACTATTACTATTACTATTACTATTACTATTACTATTACTATTACTATTACTATTACTATTACTATTACTATTACTATTACTATTACTATTACTATTACTATTACTATTACTATTACTATTACTATTACTATTACTATTACTATTACTATTACTATTACTATTACTATTACTATTACTATTACTATTACTATTACTATTACTATTACTATTACTATTACTATTACTATTACTATTACTATTACTATTACTATTACTATTACTATTACTATTACTATTACTATTACTATTACTATTACTATTACTATTACTATTACTATTACTATTACTATTACTATTACTATTACTATTACTATTACTATTACTATTACTATTACTATTACTATTACTATTACTATTACTATTACTATTACTATTACTATTACTATTACTATTACTATTACTATTACTATTACTATTACTATTACTATTACTATTACTATTACTATTACTATTACTATTACTATTACTATTACTATTACTATTACTATTACTATTACTATTACTATTACTATTACTATTACTATTACTATTACTATTACTATTACTATTACTATTACTATTACTATTACTATTACTATTACTATTACTATTACTATTACTATTACTATTACTATTACTATTACTATTACTATTACTATTACTATTACTATTACTATTACTATTACTATTACTATTACTATTACTATTACTATTACTATTACTATTACTATTACTATTACTATTACTATTACTATTACTATTACTATTACTATTACTATTACTATTACTATTACTATTACTATTACTATTACTATTACTATTACTATTACTATTACTATTACTATTACTATTACTATTACTATTACTATTACTATTACTATTACTATTACTATTACTATTACTATTACTATTACTATTACTATTACTATTACTATTACTATTACTATTACTATTACTATTACTATTACTATTACTATTACTATTACTATTACTATTACTATTACTATTACTATTACTATTACTATTACTATTACTATTACTATTACTAATACTATTACTATTACTATTACTATTACTATTACTATTACTATACCTATTACTATTACTATTACTATTACTATTACTATACCTATTACTATGACTATTACTATGACTATTACTATTACTATTACTATTACTATTACTATTACTATTACTATTACTATTACTATTACTATTACTTTTACTATTACTATTACTATTACTGTTGCTATTACTATTACTATTACTATTACTATTACTATTACTATTACTACATCTGCAACTATTTACTACTTCCTCTACTATTGCATCTACTATTACAACTACTACACCATCTACTAGTATATTTTCTACAACATCACCTACTACATCTATTACTACATCTACTGCCAAATCTAGTTCTACATCTTCTATTAATTCTATTATTACGTAAAATACTACCTCCTTTACTGCATCCACTACTGTATCTGCCATTACATCTACAACTACATCTATCACTACATCTACTACTACATCTACTACTACATCTACTATTCCATCTATTACTACACATACTACTATATCTACTATTGTTTCTACTACTACAAGGCGATTGTCTTAGTCCATTACTCTTCAATATGTGTCTTAACATATTCATTCAATATATCAGGACTGAAAAATACAATCAGCTTGGTTTTTCACCTCACTAAAAGAACGATCGCATGTTCAATCCTGTACACTAGTTTCAGTTGGCAGATGACGCTGCGGTAATTACAAATTGGGAAAGAGAGAACTGGCCTCTTTTAAACTGTTTTACACGATGGTGTCAATGGACCAACCTGATCATAAGGGTTGATAAATGTGCCACATGCGGTATTAAAAAATTCACAACAAATTCTCTTCAATTTCAACCCAAGCTTTTTGTTAATAATGAAACTGTAACTTCTGTAGCCATGGGAGATCCCTTTAAGTATCTCGGACGTTACTATGACTTTGGAATGAGCAATCAAGCTCGGCCAATCCCACAAATCCAAGCTTCTGTCTGTTTTGCAAGATCTTGTTAAACAAATTGATTCTTTACCCATTCACCCAAAACATAAACTGCGCCTCTATGATAAATCTCCCTCACCCCCTCCAAAAAAAAGTTTCCTGGCACCTTACTGAATCAAATGTTTCTAAAACTTGGGTGACAGAAAATATCGACAAGCTGGTCCATAAATACATACACCAGTGGCTTGACCTGCCTATAAGTGCCACTCTCAGCTCCATTATCCTTCCCAAAATTCAATTTGGACTTAACTTGCAGCTACCTTCCACAAAACTTCTACAGTGCCAAACTGTCACCCGTAACGTTCTGAAGTTGTCACCAAATAATAATATCCCAACACTGTCGAAAAATACAGGCAATAGTACCAATAAACAACACGATATATATAAAAACACAAAAGAGGTTTTGAAAGCTGTGCAGACAGAACACAAGGGGCGGTTACAAAGGCATCTTACCACTCAAGGTACCATTTTCTCATTTCTGTTTGACAACACAACTTCAAAATACAAAACATTGCTGTCTGAAGTTCAAAGTAAGCTGCTCCAAAACATCATTTTCCAGAAAATTTATGCGGAGACTGTTACTTTCTACTTTGGTGAGTGTCTTGATATCGAAGATATTGCTTCCAACAACTACTCCGTTTCAATTCAAGAGCCATATGACTACATCGTGACTACGAGTTATATTGATATAAATAGGAGTCAACGAATCGTTTTGTGAATGTTTTCGTCTTTACAGACATCATCAGACATTTATCTACAAAATATAATAAAATACAACTTAAGTTATATAATATTTACAAAATATTGTGATGTTTTACAGAAAATA
Source organism: Morbakka virulenta (assembly GCA_003991215.1). NCBI lineage: Eukaryota > Metazoa > Cnidaria > Cubozoa > Carybdeida > Carukiidae > Morbakka > Morbakka virulenta. The sequence goes on along the minus strand of RDPX01000284.1, from coordinate 346,809 downwards.
GTGATAAGTGATTATCATCATTATCACCATCGTAAACAACAACATTATCATCGTTGTTATTATTATTTTTTATTATTACTATTATTATTATGATCATTATTATTATGTTCAAATATTTGTACAAGGTGGCTCATTCAGTTGTCTAATACTCAAAAATATATTTACACTTTTATCAAAGGAGTCCTGTAATAGCCACAAATTTATTGAATATTCACTCTTATCCTTAGCAAGTCCAATAGGAAATATTTTCTACTTTATTTTTAATATTTTTTTGCTAATTAGAATAGGGCTTTAATTTCATTGATCGTTTAATTTATTAATTTTTGAATGACCAAATAATGTCAATGATGTGGGTCAACAAACATTTTGGTCGTTGTTGTTTTTCTCATGAACTGGCCTCTTTTTCACGTCACAAGCAATAACCTCATTTTGACAAGGCTCATGAAATTGTGTCTTTTCAAACTAATCAGGCAAAATGGTGAGATATGTTTATTTATTAATCCTGAGGAATCAAATAAATCTTTGACTTTTCATCCAGTACGATGAAGTGAAGTGTTAAAGTAACTTATGCAAATATTTTTTCAAATGTATTTCCAAAAAGTATCATGAGAATGTGGTGTTTTAATTACCCTTGTCACTCATACTCCACCATGATCGTTGTGTGCTATAGCTGGCTTGTTTAGTCTGAATATCGGCAGTGATAGCGACTATATATTCGCAGTAAAACACTAGTGATATCATGCATCAGATGAAAATCTTACTTTAGCTATAATCTGTTTTCATAATGATCTCGAAGGTAGCCATAGGTAGAAAATTTTAAGGAGCTCTGCAGTTTGGTCACCCTTGATGAAGTTAATTTTTAAAATGTGAAACAGATGCATTTATTCCTACTCGTTTTGAACATTAAGACATTAACTGGTGTACAGTATAAACGTTTAAAATTTACATTCAAATGTTTACCAGGTTGATTAACGTGAAGACATTGTTATATAATTTGCACTTGTTATTTGTACCCTTAAAAAGCCAATTGAGATATTAATTTTTTTCTGTTTGCTCTTTACTTCAGGCGCTTGTACTTCCCGAGAAGTTTCAGCATATCCTTCGTGTGATGAACACGAACATCGATGGACGCACAANGACTATATATTCGCAGTAAAACACTAGTGATATCATGCATCAGATGAAAATCTTACTTTAGCTATAATCTGTTTTCATAATGATCTCGAAGGTAGCCATAGATAGAAAATTTTAAGGAGCTCTGCAGTTTGATGAAGTTAATTTTTAAAATGTGAAACAGATGCATTTATTCCTACTCGTTTTGAACATTAAGACATTAACTGGTGTACAATATAAACGTTTAAAATTTACATTCAAATGTTTACCAGGTTGATTAACTTGAAGACATTGTTATATAATTTGCACTTGTTATTGGTACCCTTAAAAAGCCAATTGAGATATTAATTTTTTTCTGTTTGCTCTTTACTTCAGGCGCTTGTACTTCCCGAGAAGTTTCAGCATATCCTTCGTGTGATGAACACGAACATCGATGGACGCACAAAAATAATGTATGCGATGACGGCCATTAAGGTTGGTTGGTTTCACGTTTTAATGTGCTTTGCTAGTGGTTGTTCACATGATATTTGCATCGGTTGGAACTTAAGAGTAAAAAAATATCCGTACTTTCCTTCAAAACACTTTAAACTGAAATGTTTTTATGGGGTAAAAGTTAGAACCAGTGCAATGCCAGTAGCTATTAAAGGCACACTGGTGTCAATACCTGAGAAATAGTTGTGTATGTTTACAATCTCACCTTTTTCTAGAAAATCTATAGCTGAATAGAACAGGTGGAAAATATGACCAAACAAATTTATCCAAACTTTTTTTGCGTTAGTGGTTTTTATTCTCCTTGGCCCCTAACCATCAGCATTATGGAAATTTATACAAATATTATGCATCAACATTTACCATACACAAGCATATTTAAATGTGACCCTTGAATGATTTGTCTTGGTAGTTGTTGGCAGTGATATTTATAACAACCAGTGAAAAAAATTTGGAATTTAACTTTAATTCAAGTTATTGTTATATACATATGGTTCACCATATGATAGCTCTGATGTTCTTTTTTTATTGAGCACTGTCAATAGCTAATAAGTACTTAGTTACTGTGGTGTAAAAATATATATATACATTTATATACCATTGAATCTTAGAGTGTGAAGATATTTAAGACTGATTTTCAGCATTCTGTTTTACAAAAGAATAACCCAATAAACTTACACATGAAGGGCCATTAACTTCTTGCCATCTGGATACCCCAAAGGAAGTGAAATGGATAAAGAATGGGATATAACCTTTTTGAATAGGATAACACCAAAGTGATTTTAGTGGTGTTAGTGGACAGGGCTGTTGGTTTTTGCTTTTTTGTATTATTGTTTTTGTTTTTGGGTTATTTTCCTTTTGATCTATTTGAAATCCCTTTATTATCCAGTCATTTAACAGTATAGAGTTTTTGTTATCTCATGTTATTTTGCTGCTGAACTCTGCTTTTATAAAACTCTTATGAATAACAGAAATGTAGAAATGATATGGACATTGTGAAAGCCCTGTGCACATTTTGGTAAATGTCATAGGTGTGGCCCATTTGAAATAATAATAGATTTAAATAAGCCATTCATGTGCAAGGAAGCTTGTTTTGTATTCCTTCCTGTTGCCTGTTAGTAATTGTGACATTTATTGCCTAACTATTTAGATTGGACTCCCCCCCTTGTTATTGCCAATTAAATGTCAATTATCAAGGTATATAATGTGTCCAAGAGCAATAGTTCCTCCTCTGATGATAAGATACTTTTTTGTTATCTTATTCAATCGAAATGGTTACTAACAGCTATGGTTTATGCATCAGTAATTTTTATCAATGCAAAGCATATAATTTATTTACTAATAGAGGTATTTTTGAGGTATTTTTGCTGTTTTCCCAACTGACTAGAAGATGGTAACACCAGTGGCAAGAGTGTTAAGAATATTAATAAAATGTAAAGGTATTCATTTCACCTCACTGAGTTGGTCAGTGTAGATGTGCACATGTGTGTTTATCTTGGTCAAGAATTTGCTTTGAATTACACTCATTATTTTATTTTATGAAGGGTTGTGGTAGGCGATTTGCCAACATTGTGCTGAAAAAGGCAGATATAGATATGAAAAAACGTGCTGGAGAATTGTCTGAAGAAGAGGTATGTACTTATTTTAGTGGTATCATCCATGGATATCAATATTAGGTGATTGTTAATGTTTTAAATGTTAATGTTTTAAATACACAGAAACATATAATTATGATATGGCACCAAAATAAGCTACAAATGCCAAAATTGTTCTTGGGTCAGTTCAGATATTGATGGTCTGAGTAAATTATGAAACATGATTTCAGATATATTTTATGAATTGAAATTATTTTTGAAATCAGAAATATTTGTATACCTTGATGTAAATGTCTAGATAGGTATATTTAGCTTGATTTTGATTCTTGCCATTAGTTGACAGGCCCCCTAATGATGGTGCATCACCATTCAATGTTCTAGGTTATATGTCCAGTAAAAATATTGGTTTCTGTTGACTTTTAAAATTAAATAATATTACCTATTTAGATGTTTTGGGTGATAAGAGTATGTGACCATGGAAGCTGTGAATACTAGTTCAAACCCAATTGCATTGAAAACATTTTTAACTTACCTACAATTAATAATCCTTTCCTTTAATGTAAAAGATATGTGTTGATTGGCATTGAACTATGTTATTGAGGACATTGCTGAATCAGCTGCCATGAAGATTTCAACCCTCCTCCATTCTACAGACTACCTTCTACAGGGTAGAGGGCAGTAATTTAGCTGGACAAGGAGTAATGCATTTGTTTTCAGTCAGGTGCACCTTCTAGTCATCTAATTAACCAGTACTCTTTGAGGAATTGAGAGATATTGTGTACATGTTGGGGTGGGGGGGTAGGGGTGTTGTTTGTGTGTCTAGGCAGATTTTTTTGTTCTTTTGGTGCGGCAGCCAAATGTAGCACATTTGGTCTCATCTTATTTCACACTGCTGCAGAAATCTGTTCAAGCAGGTGGCCTTATGGTATCAGTTGTAACTCTTCCACCTACTTGCATGTTGTAGCTGCATACCATATGTAACCAGTGTATGTATATTTGTACATAAAATATGTTAACAGGATAGGTAATCAGAATAGGGAGATTTTAAGTTTTTTAATCTTAATTTTTTGTGTGAGGTAGGATTTGGGTTTTTTTAGGGGTATGGGTTACTTTTTTCCTATCAGAATTCATCCAAACTGTAATCTTAACTGGGGTGCTACAACAGCCATCTGTTTACATTGCAGTGGATCATTTTCTTTCAGTTGAGGAGCTGTGGCGTAATGGTTAGTGCAACTGCACATTAACCAAGAGTTCTGGGTTTGATTCCCCGAGCTGGCGAGGAGAATTTAGAACTTTACAAAGAAAAAAGCCATTGCTTGGCGTCAGGAAGGCCGGATGACCTTCCTGACGCCAGAAATTCCTCACTACCAAATCAAAGCCCCTCTGAAGGGCATTTTGTCCAACACATGCTAGCGTGTAAAATGGACATTAAGACGAATATGATGATGAGATTATTCCAATCTGTTGTTAGACTGGTTATGGTAGTCACTTGTCCAAAATGTATGTTATTTCTTAAAAGTAGAACAGTCTTATCAGAATTTAGTCCAGAATGAAACCTCCAGTTGGCATAATGGTTGCTGTGGTCCCTGTAAATTTGCTGAGTGACTTGAGCTTGGGTATTTTTTGTTATAAGGTTGAACGTGTTATCACAATTATGCAAAACCCACGTCAGTACAAAATCCCAGACTGGTTTTTGAATAGGCAGAAGGACATCAAAGATGGGAAATTTTCACAGGTTTGTTTTCATTAATTTTTTAATCATTCTTGTAGTGCAACTTGTGTCTATCTTTATACACAATGAGTTATAGTATTTATTAAGTTGTGCTGATGTCTGTACCATATCAAAAGAATAACAATGTATTAGCAAAGAAATATTGAAAAGATCATATTTGAAGTGAAGTGAATATTTTAGGTTACATCTTAATTTGTTGATGAAAAGTGTTGGTGCTAGGGGAAGACCCAAAGTAACCGCAATGCATTAAAAAAATTTTTAGACTAATCTTTTGTAGCTATTGCTTGAGTTGCTATGATGACCAACTTAGGACACCTAAGGACAGTCGTAAACAGCGACTGGGTGATTATATCAGAGTCTGAGCAACTGAAGTTATGAAACTTGAATGCTTACATTTGTCTGAGAGTGCTCTGTGTTGCCTCCAAAACTTCGGAAATCATTTTTAGACTGTTGTAACTTGTAGCTCCAGATTCTATGCTATTAATGTATGTGTTGCCAGATAGCCTGTAACAATTTTTTTTACAATGTGGATTGTGTAACATATACTTCCCTGCTCTTAAGAATCCTTTTAGACTTTTTGAAATTAATCTTTCATTTGGCATTCTGGTACCAAATTTTTACCAAAACCTAATGTTATTGTATTGAAAATTGTTCATGTTAATAAGTTTGATAACTACAGACATGACACATAAAACACTTGCCCTGTGTGTTTTTAGCCCGCTTTGTTGGGAAAGGTACTAATTTCTTGGTTATTACTAAGTGTACTGTAACCTTTAACCACAGATCCTTGCCAACAACTGGGAGAGTAAATTACGTGAGGATTTAGAAAGACTGAAAAAAATCCGTGCCCACAGAGGTCTGAGACACTACTGGGGGTAAGTAAGCCATATCATTACAATTATATTTTACCCTGCCAGACAGTTATTTTCAGGTAGGGTAAGAGTTAGTTGGTGGTATTATCCATAACAGTTGTTTCAATAGTACCTGTATTAATTGTTAAAATATTTTGCTTGAGTGGCTTTGTCAAAGTGAGCAGAGTGAATTAGCAGGCTTAAGGCTATCTCCGTGAAATTTGGTATGGTGATCCATTTGGCAAATGCAAAATTCTGGTCATAAGTTTTGCTATGTACGCTTGCTTAGTAATGAGTAGTGGACTAATTAGTGTTTTAGTTCTTGTGACATCAAGTATTCAGTGCCCCAGACCATGTGTTTTGCACACCCCATCAGTAAGACATTTAGCTAAGTTGGAAGGACATCAGGCTCAGTCTGTTGGTCATATGTTGGAGTCATAACTTTTCAACCAAGCAAAACAGATCATTCCAAAAGTGAAAGAAACAATGTATAAGTTAAGCATTTAGCATTATTGCATGCGGCCATATCTACTAAAGTAAATGAGCACTGACCAAAGAACAGAAAAAACATAATGGCTAATGCAACAATTATTGGTGCAAAAAGAAACAATTGACCTGAAAGGCCAAAATCTCCATTACATCAGGAAATTGGGCATACCTGTTGCATTAGTAGTGGCTGTAAACAATGGCTAGAAGCAAAGGGAGTTGCATCTTCAAAGTCCGGTGGTTTTCCTCCCCAACTGCTTCTAGCTCAAAACTGTTAAACACTAGTTATTGCTAATTGATGGAATGACACAGGTATGACCAATAGAACCAAGTATGTAGTGAAATGTGACTATAGCTACATCAGATCATTACAAAGGACCATGCTTCTTAAAAGAATCTGTTCCAATATTACCAACCACAACATGCCAATCAAAAAAGAAAAGTTGTGCAAGGATTATTATACCAGTCGTGCCTGCTCTTACAAGATGAGTTTGTGAGTCACAGTAAATGACCTGATATTCTCTGCTCTGGGCAGGGGCAAAAGAATTTGGAAAACCCAATTTTTTAAATTTCTTATTTGATTTACAATAAAAGTTTACACACTTGGGGAACTCCCTGTGCATTACTGGTCAGGCTTATATTCAACGTTGAGAAAATGTAAATAGAACATTCAACATTATGTTCAGGCTCTGAAAATCTATTCTCTGACATGAGCACTGTATACTTTTTTAAGATACTAGATTCTTATTCCAATGACAAGATATAATCCATTATAACAATCTACATAAATCAGAGTTTCAAGGCTCGTGTCCAAGTTCAGTTTCTTAAAGTTCCAGTTCAACAATTTGTAAAAAGCGGTTTTGCACTGCACCATGTTTACCTACTGTTCTTCCTAATAGGGTAAAAATATATAAGTTTTGTGCCTTTGGGTAAACACCCTGTACACCTACTAGTAGCCTTTGATTTCTTCTTGAGAAATGCAAAATGAATGCCTTGAATTAATCTTAAGGCTCTATAATTCTGAGGATTGTATTTTACCAAACAACAATGTAACATTGAAATTTACCAAATAAATTCAAGTTTATACTCTATATACGTCAGGTTGGTGTTCACAATGATCACACAACAATAAATCTGCAGCGTTTCGCATTACCCCTTGTACATCGTTCTTCAAATATGGTAAAATGATGCCCATATATATATATATATATATATATATATATATATATATATATATGTCTCTTTTTATAAGGGTTTAATTGCTTTGAAATTGTTGGTGCCACATAGATTTTTTAAAGGTTTTAACAGGTCTTTTAAAGAAGGGCTGCAGTTGTGTTATTTGGGTTGGTCTGGGTGGGTTTTTGCGTATTTGTAGTTTTAAGTGCATGTTGTAGATATTCACTGTATTTTTCTGTTGCACCTCGTAGTCTACGTGTCAGAGGTCAACATACGAAGACAACTGGAAGAAAAGGAAGAACCGTTGGTGTATCAAAGAAGAAGAACTAAATTTGTACTCTTTGATGTGAATGACATTGTGCAGCGGCTTAACCGATGTTTCTTTTATTTGTTGTCTTGGCCCTCCAATTCTTGCCTGAATGATTGTGCACTTAACTAGTAGTTATTTGTGGTGCTTCACAAAACACATATTTAAGTTGAAAGCAAAAACACGTCACAACTTACTAACTGTCTTGGGGTTTTGTCTAATGTAGGAAGTTTGATTTTTTAAATTCAGTTTCTGCTGCCATAATCTTATTTGTCTGTTTCTGTTGATTTCTTACTTTTTTGCCCCCATTAAAATTATTATTTTATAACAGAAACCAGTAACATTTATTTGATTATCAATGTTGCCTTGCTATAGTAATGAGGAGGTAACTTAGTAAACGGATAAAACCTTTTTTACATAGTAAAATACAAACTGAGGCAGAAAAACATTTAAGTACTGCGGTGATAAGTGCTGCAAAGAATTGAAGTCAAGTAGTGTTAATATTGCTTTAATCTTTTTAATTTTGTACTTCTAACAACGATTCGTATTGAACAATTGGATCCATGAATGCATGCTGCGTTAAAAATGCCGTCAACAACTTGACTATTTCAAATGTAAAAGTTAACTAGCAAATGTACTATTCTACAAGGCAGTTCTACAATCTAAATCTAAAACACCTTGTTTTTCCCCTCAATTGCCACCATTTTCCCTAATATTACCTGACGCTTTGATTAAACCTTATTTTCACGATTAGGTCATACTTAAGATCGAAATGATGGAAGTTAAATATCTCGATAAAGGCATACAAAGTAAAATATTCGCTATACAATTTTTCTGTAATGTGGAGAATGCTGAACTGACAAGATACCTTGTACACACAGACACCATGCAGAATAAAATGCATTCTGGGATAAACGGATAAGAATTTCGGGGATTATGTCTCGATTGCAGCATTTTTTAGCAAAGTTGATCAATATAAATTCTATAACACGTCGTGGACCGCAATTGTGCCATTTGTTTTCTGTGGGTCCATATCTACAGCTCTCTCACCCTGGAAATCAACCCTTTGTTTTCGATACCTTCACAACCATGCGAGTGAAGGGAAAGAAATCCCTTCGGAGCGGCATGGTTTCAAATATTTTAGGAGCCTGGTGATTTTTGGCTTCTGATGTACTTCAGTCCTGTAGAGTGGGAAAGAGTTATACATTGTATTTGGAAATTTTTATTGTTGAAAGATATTTAAAAATAAAAGGTTTGCATTTGAGTGTTAACATCCCGTACCCAAAATGTAATGTGTGTCCAGATATAAACTCCAGTTGACTACAAACTTATTGTTCACAGTCGTTCTTGTAGGTTGAGCCATGCCTCTTAAACTGTTGATCAGGTATGGCATCGGGTATTCATATTCGTTTTGAAAATCTTGGAGGCAATATTTTTAATGAGATTGCAGATTCCCCATGCAGTCTTTGATTTACCCGTTATTCACACATTTTTGAGTGATCCATCAGCTGGCAGTTAGGTTTACCAAACTGTACACTGTAAGCACGTTTAATATCTTGGAACTATGTGATAGATAACAAGGCGATGGAACAAGACGATATCTGTGTCAGAATGATAAAACCTTTAAATTTGGGATAGGCAAAGCCAAAAAATTAACCAACAGTACCTATAATAGAAAAAGTCTTGCGCCACTGAATGCAAGCTCGGTTGGAGCATCATCTTAGTGAGCAACATAGCGAAGGGATTGATTGAAGGTCTTATGGTAAGCGTATACAGACCCATAATACAGAAAATAAGAAAACAGTTCATGTTTATTGGTACTTCGGACAAACATTCCATCAACTGTCGTCAAGTTGTATTGTCATTGATAAGCATAATATATTAATCAGAACGCTATGTGCACTACCAACAGCATTACTATCGCCACTTTTGCTCACCATAATTGCCAGGCTGTGAGGATGTGTCACCTATTTCCAGTGCCAGTCGAGTACCCTCCGTTTTAATTCCTTTCAGTTCCATTTTTTCAAAGTATTATCCATCCTACGAGTACAAGGTTTTCTTTCCATCTGCTTTTCGTCACTTTAGTTACTTTCGAAAATGCGTTGGAAAAGTTAAGTTTCAAATGAGAGATAATACAAACTACGTTGCCTGATGAAGCTATCTATGTTGACTATTTTACTGTAGAGACGTTTGAGACACAAGAGTCAACCAATTTTTAAACTTACTAAGACTGAACCTATGGCCCAGTCGGTATAAGAATAATGTTCTTTGTCCATATTGCAATATCATCGATGTAACGGGGTACTTTGGCATATTCTAATGAAATATTGTTGACGCTGCATGGAAATCAGTTGACCAGTTTGGGACAATATTGGATCAGCCAAACAGTGTATAAGGACAAAAGTATTGTAGATTAAGTCCGTATCAGATACTAAAGGAGCTTGCCCATTGAGAATTCGTTTTATCTTTGTCGACGTACAGTCAACGACGTGACGTTATTACTCAAGAGCGGGAGAAGAAAGAATTTACTGAATGTCATAAAATACTACAAAAAGAAAATTCGAAAGTAAATGAGATTAAGTTGTGGTTGCCGAATGAAAGATGTTTTAATGATACCTCAATAGAAGAATGATGAGATCGATAACTGGAAAGCTACAAAGTTAGTATTTTTGCTTGAACTCACGAAAGATATCAGTCGTAGAAAGTTAGGTACCTGGAACCCAAGAAAGAAACATACATACATACATAAGTTCTAAACCCAATAGCCCTTACAGGACTCTAGGGCACTGACTAACATACAGGTCAGTCTAACAAACTGAAACACAGCACTGTCTTATTACAGTTGCCTCTTCTCGTAAACAAGGAGAACAATAAGAGGCATCCTATCTAGAAAGCAGTAATGGACCACTGCGTGTGTTTGTTCGTTTGTTAGCAAAAAAAAATTCAGTTAGATTCAGCGCTTGTCATTTATCCATTTATGCTGAATGGGAAAAAGCAGCTTAGTAGGTATTTCAATCTTTAGTGTGTATTGGACCAAATAGAAAGGCAAATCGGTGCAAGATAAAATGCCTAGAATATGGTGTAATCATGGGTAATGACTTTCGATCAAAACAAGATATTCAAGTTAGAAAAGGTTGACGGTCCTAAAAACCCTTTTCCAACTGCTGCAGAATCATCACGTCCGAGAAATATTCCAACTGTCATATTTAGCAGTTCCCTTTCATTCACCTGACAACCTTCAGGTCATTCAGTTATAACGTTGCCGACAATAGTTTCTCTTCATTCGTAGGACAATCTTCCGATCATCCAGTAATTACGTTACCTGACACCAGTCCTCTTTATTTGTCGGACATATTCCTGATCATGCTGACCCATCACACGACATATCCATTATAGAATCATAGGGCAACATGGAAAAGAATTCTTTTTAATCGACCAGCCTCTGAAAATAGACACCAAGAAGTCATTTCAGCCAAGGGGCCCATGGAATTTTATGATTCGCAACAAAGGATCGAGAGCGTTTTTGCCATCTTGGTTCAACCATTGTGAAGTGAAACATTGGTTTTATTACGACGAAGAGAGAAGCACTGCATTCTCTTATACTTGCGTCAAAGCTACGGAACGAAACTTTATTTCAAACAGTAAATCAGAAAAATCGTTTATATTTGTCAGTTACCAAATCTAGAGCAATGCTACAATGACTGGCAGAGGATTAGAAAAACACCAACAATCATATTTACAGAAAGAGGTGTATCTGGTACTTAATGTTTTTCCTGGTCAAGAAGATAGAATTGCTTGCAAACTTTCTCAAGCCCACACTGATGAAAAATCCTGTTATCGACAAGCCTTATTGAAAATAGTATCTAATTTACGTCTTTTGGCACGACATTCATTGCCGCTATGTAGGACTGACGATGATACTGATTCAAACTGCAAATGAAGGAGAAAAACCCCATACTGAAAAAATGAAGGCTGGAGAAAAAGACTCAAGAATGAAGGTTACGGCGTTGCAAGTGCTTCGCAAAATAGCTGAGAACCTTCAAAACACTGAATTTTACTCGCTGATGGGTAAAGGGGCTATTGCCAGAGCCTATGTTTGACAGCTGTGGCTTGTGTAAGATAGGTCGACAATGATGTTGTTGTTCATGATTAATTTACCGGGTTAGAAGGCATGTCAAATACGACCAGTAATTCTATTACAAGAGAGTTGAAAGACGTCTTGCTTAGACTCAACCTGAGGTTGAGTAGATGTCGCGGCCACTGCTATGACGGATGTTGTACCATGTCAGGTTACAAAATTTTAGTTGTGTTGCATATCAAGGAGGAGAAAAAACGTCCTTTGCATACACATTGCCAAGTTATTAGGAGACAGCCTTGATAGCATGTACGAGCTTAATAAGCTCCTAAAAAAGTCAGCGATACACAATAAAAATTATGATGGTAATACGGCTGCCGTATATCTGGGGACTGCATAGGATGACTACAGGAGAAAGCATTTTGAAGCATTAGGCTTGATGTTCTCGTTCATAAAGGAACGCTTCTATCAAGAAGATTATTCAATGTATGCTACATGCAAACAGCTGTTAGTTAAAGCCAAAAACAACCAGGAAAATACATCCAAACCTTATACAATCGTTTATTTCTAGGGCAATGGCTTTTCTCTTGACAGACTCGACAGGCAATTGAAAGCATTTTCCTTTGTATCTACAGATGCCATCCGTACTTTCGACGATGTACGTTAATATGCCGTGAAACTGTCAGAAAATTCAAAATTTCTGACCAGAGAAGTTATCAAACTGATTAAATAAACATTTATAATGCTTGCAACCAATGTTGTAAGTCGGCGATTATTTGGAACGAACGTGACACAAAGCCGACTAAATAACATTATGGCCCTTTATGTAAGGAAAGGCGTCAACGGACTCTCCTTCTTCGACATTTTTAATGATTTTGTGTCATACTACCGGGGTATCGTTTTATTCTATTTGCTATATTTACTGACGTTGATCATTGAGTTGGAACGGTGCCAGTCTTGCGGGAAAGATCTATATTTTTTGTAATTACACTACAAAATGTTGTGTTCATGTCTTGTACTTTCTTTAAACTCTTATTTTGTGATAAATGTTCCCTTATTCTGACTTTAAATAATAGGCTATGTCTTGAAAATCTTGAACAACAATCAGGAAATGGGTTTTTAGCTTCTGAATAAGCAAAATAGCGATAGCTCCCAGGGACTGTGCCTTTGGACCCTTGCTCAATTTTACTGGCTATGCTCATCGTTTTGGCTTGCTTCTCTCGCTGTACCAACTTCAAATTGCTTCCGCTGTCCATGTAATATATGAATTAAACAAATTGTATTGTAAAAGAACTGTTTCAGTCCTTAGAGTTTACAGGAAATGCATTGTGATGTTATGTTGACATCCTTCAAAATAAGCTTGTCCACCGTTGTGCTTTTTCGATGAGCCGTGGCTTAATGGTTAGTGCAACTGCACAGTAACCAAGAGTTCCGGGTTCGATTCTCCGAGCTGGCGAGGGGAATTTGGAACTTTACAAAGAAAAAAGCCATTGGTTGGCGTCAGTAAGGGCATCCGGCCAAGAAATTCCTCACTGCTAAATCAAAGTCCCTGTGAAGGGCACCGTCTGAGACCCAATTGCTGGGGAAAACACTTGTGCTTTTTCATATAGATTTACTACTTAGCAAAAATATTTGTTTAAGTCTACCTCAAACTCTTCAATAATACCCAGGTCAATATAGAGGAGTTACAGTTTAAAAAGATCCAAACAGTAATGAAAACAGCATTTGCTAACATAAATTTTGATAATCTTAATTTGCTACAACCAAACTGGCACAGCGAAGCTACATTCTTTCAGGTTTCACAGCTACAAGAACATAAATAAAAAACTAACCTACAGAGATATAGACAGTGATCGCTGTGGGAACTGTGGCAAATTCACTTCCATGGTTGATATAAAAACTGTCAAGCTGCAGGGCCCACGACACCGGGGGGAGGGCCATGCCCCCCCCCAATTTTTGTAATTAATGAACTTTTTTTAATCGCTATGAATGTTCGAATCCAGCTTTTAAATGTATAATATACAAGCAAATATTTTCAACTTGATCTTCTATTGATGTCGTTACTCTGTTGAGATTCTGTGAATATTATTTAATAATGAATTCATTCCATTGAATTTTGAGTTAGATGTTAAAGCACGCGGAATGACAGAAAATATTAACAGTAACAGAAAATGAGTACAAAGCGAGTGACAGATTTTTTAAACGAAGTAATAAAAGACAAAACGAAGAAAGTAATGTACGAGAACAAGAAAAAGTTAAATGTGGAAGATGAAATAATATCCAGCCTAAGTGAAGAGCCATCGTCGTCAAAAAACAGGTCAGAGGAGAACAAGAAGAAAATAGCGTTGAACAGCAGATAAGTTATGAACAATTGCGACCACCTTCAAACTTTTCTTTTCCAAAAACGAAAGCAGGCACTAGAACAAGTTCCTGTCACCATCATTGGTTTGGACAATAACCATGGTTGCATTACGACACAAAGTGAGTTAAAGGATTTTTAAGTTTTTCTACATTGTTTTATTTTGATTGCTTTTTTTTCTGATGCTTTTGTAGCTTTTGATGATAGTCTGAGTTTCAATCTCTTTTCTAATGTAAAAGATTTGATTAGGTAGGATTCTCAGGTCAAAATTTAAATGGGGCTAAATGGTCTTTATTTTTATGTTTTTATGTCTTCTATGTCTTATTTCTTCTATATTAAAGACAATTGGGAGCGGATAGTAACCGTCCATGGGTGTATAGTTTCCGTTTTATATGTTTGCAGTTATTGTACGGATATATATAAAAAAGAAAATAAAGACGAATGCTCAAAAGAACCGGAAGTCAGCAAGAAAAGTGGAGTCGGACCTAATACATGTGGAGAGCCTTCCAGTTGAATCAATAAATTTTTAACGGTCCAAAGAATTTTACCATCCACTTCATCGGATAACGTTTGATCACCATACAGTAGCAATCGGACAAATTCCTTTTTTGTCACAAGTAGAAGATTTTTGTTTGAATCAAAAAATATATCTCGACATAAAATTTGACGGTGATAATGAAACAAACAGCAATGGCTCAAAAATGAATAGTACTTTCAGTTTCTTTTAATTCACCGCGTATGATTGCGGTGAACTAAACTACTTTATCTTCAAACTTAAAATCTTGAAATTTTATTATGAAACTTTATCTTTATTGCAATAGAAAGAGCTAATTCATGCAATTCCAAGGCGGGTTAGATCATCAAATTTTGTTCAGTACTTGTAAAGTTGTGATGGTTTCAAAGGTCGAAAAATTAGGCAATTTTTGGCATCATTTTGTTAGGAAACTAGTAATGGAAAACATCCCACTCATCACAGCTGGATCAGCGTTCTTAAAAAACTGTTATGTGCCCCTGAGGCTGACTACATTAGAAATTTGGAAATACTTCTATTTTATTTAGGACTTAAATTATTTGACAGTCAAGCCCAGGAAGACAACACTGACAGACGCATATCCACATACTTGCATACATCGAACATACACACATTTGGACAAACATTGACATATCATTCACTTGTCGCATATCGACAGACACTATCTGTACACTTGCACACACTAGCGGACATATGTACATACACTTCCGTATCTCTGCATTGCTTCAGTCATTAGTGAAAAATGACCCCATTTTCTCACACTATTCTTTGAGACAAATCTATTGAATAAGTCATATTTCTTTGTTTGACAAAGCTTGGGAGGTATGGATGAAAATGTGGAAGATATATCTTCTGGGAGATAAACGAAATGGGAATTTAACCCGGAGGGGCTCCCTAGCAGATGCAAGGTAGATAGATGTGATTGAACCGTACTCAATTTCGTTCCAATGACTGTGGCTGAAAAGTGATGGCGCCATGACATTTGCGGACTGAGAACCCTAGATTAGGTTGCTTTGCCAAGAAAATTGCCGGCCACATCATTGAGGGGTATTTACAATTTCTATTTTACGTTTAGAAACGATTCTGTACTTTGTCACTATTGCCGAACTCAAGAAAGTAAAGGTAATCTTCAAGATCAAGGAAAGAAAGAGGAGGCTTACATCACCAAAGGCTTTTCAAGTTGGAAAAAGGCTTCAAAATGCTTTGCAGAACACCAAGGCACTGCTTGTTACCGTATTGCAGCTTCGTATCATTTAGTTATCCCAGAGTGCGAGGACATTGGTGAAATGATTGAGGAAAATACTGTGCAGCTAAAGAAAGCTAAACGCATATATTTGTTGGATGTTATCAAATGTTTGAGATACTTGTCACGTCAAGGCAATGACGAAAATGATAATTTAATCCAATTGTTACGCCTACTTGGAACAAAAGATGAAAACATTATAAAGGACATGGATAGCAGTACAGGATATAAGTACACCCATCATGACATTCACAAGGAAATCCTGAAAATAATGGCATATCATCTGTTGTGTCACAGGATAAAGAACATACTGGAATGCCGATACTTTGCTTTGATTCTTGACGAATATTCTGTTACAAATCTGGAGCAGCTGTCATTCAAGAAAGAACAGTTGATGGGAAATTAAATGTCAACGAAGACTTTCTTGGATTTTATGAGATTGGTGACATTCGAAGCTTTACAATAGTGAATGCTGTCAAAGATGTTTTGGTCAGATTTAATTTGAGTCTGTCAGATTGCCGCGGGAAAACTTATGAGGGTGCCAGCAGCATGTTCAATGGTTGCAACAAAACTGTCATACGAACAACTAAAAGCGGTTGTAACGAATTGTCAAGGCCATTCATCGAGTCTCGCCGTAAAGTTTTTAACAAATGATTGTAGAATTCTCAGATACGATGGGTTCAGTTGGAGAGATTTGTATCCTCGTCAAATATTCTCCAAAATAGAAGAAACTATAGCGAAAGATAGTCGAGAACATAGAATGCGAGTTGGCAGAAAATGATTTCGGTCCAGGAAAATTAAATAAATTATTTTCTGCTCGCTGGACAGTGCGTGTTACATGCTTTTAAAAAGTAATTGACAATTACGAACATTTGCTGACGTTATGGAGTGAATGTTTAACAGAGACACCAGACTTGGAGACAAAGTCAAATAATATCGGATGCCAGAACCAGATGACATCATTCTCTTTTTATCTTGGTCTACTTTTAAACCAAAGATTGTATGATATGACAGAAAATTTATCTAAGACACTTCAAAAGGAAAAAATTTCAGCACTTAGTGGAATCAATTTGTCCGAGCTATTCATCAAAAGGATACAGGGTAGGAGTAACTTTCCTTGAAAGAGTCACCACTTTCAAGGAAAAGGAAACGTCCGGATTATTCCATTTTAACCTTTGTGGAAGGCAAAACGGATGTTAACCTGTGGCGGAACATCAGCAACACCTGAGTGCTCATTCTCCAAGGCTCGAAGATTGAAAGCATGGCTGCGCTCAACGATGTCTCAAAAGCGGTTCAATGCTCTTTCGATCTTAAATAAGTATAAGAAAATTCTTAATGAACTGTCCGTAATTGACATCGGAAATTATTTTGGAGACGGGCGATCTAACAGGCAAAGCGAATTTGATGCTTTTACAGAGAATGAAACAGACAGCTAAAGGCGAGGAGATTGGCCTTTACTTTGTCCAAACATACGCATCTATTTCACTCTTCGGGTCACTTGGCCTACTAAATTTCTACATATCTACAAAACTCGCTAAAATACATAAAAGATCTGCTCAAGAAAACCAGTAGCCCTTTTCCAGTAGCCTGGAGTTTAGAACAAGTGTGGGCATTTAAAAAATACAAATCTACACGTCAAATGGTTCCAAATATTTTTAAAATTTTTAGCATTTCGAGCTGAAAAGAAAAGGATACACAGTTTGGTACAAAGAAAAGTTTCTGATATTTGCAATTCCAATAAATTTAAGGGTTACCTGTAATATATTGTCACAAAGTAGAAAAAATTATATTAACTGTATCTGCATTTACACAGGGTGGTCTTACAGACAGTCAAAGTTTTCAATGTTCAGAACAAAAATGATGGATGATAATTTTAATAAAAATAATAAAAATAATTTTTGTACTAAGTTCGAGTCCCACTCATAAAAAACCTCTCTACTTCTGGTTGCATCTTATAACAGAGATTCCAACGCTCTGTGGCTAGGGATCACCTGCAGTAGTTTTATCAACAACTGCTTCTCTATGGGATCGTTCACAAATGAAGTCAACCACTTAGGGGGAGGGAGTATCTAAATGTTGAGAATATTTTGGGTAGGGGTGGAAGTTGATGTCACTCTTTGAAAAAGTCAATGATTCTAAAAGCTTAAACCTTCTTTTAACTTACTCGGGAGTTGATAAACAACTTTTTCATTATGTTAGTACCCTCCTTTCAGTTGTTGGCTGCTGTGTCCATTCGACAACAGACCTGTCCGAGGTAGGAACGGACATTTGTCCAGGAATTGAAATGGGAGTGAAAATGACGAGAGTGAAGCAGAGGATGAACAGAGCGGAGATGACGATATTACCTCAGGAGTAGAATTTGATGGCAGTATTTTTGACGTCATTGAAAGTTCTTTCAAAGTGTAAAAGGCAGAGGTTCAATTTAAACGTTATTTCACGCAATTGTTTTTTCTCTTAAGTTTTACATTTCACTCGGAGGTACTTTTATCACTCCTGTTTCAAACTTCTAACGACCTGATAGTTAGAAACACATAAATTGAGAACAAAGTGTCAATATTTTATCTTCGTTTGCAGAAAAAGTTCTGGGAAAAAGTGCCCAAAATCGACGTCAATTTTAGAGGGGAGGGAGGTCAAAAATATAAAAGTGGACAGGAGTTGACAAGAGGGGGGAGGGGGGGTTGGGGTAAAAGGGTGGAAAAGTGGTTAACGTCATTTGTGAATGATCCCTCACGCTCTGTGCCTAGGGATCGCCTACAGCAGTTTTATCAACAACTGCTTCTCTATGCAACTTTTCTTTTCAGTTTCCTAAGATAAAGATGTAAGTTATTTCGTATTAAAAGTTGCTAATGGTTGGATGTCAACAGATGTGTAGCTCATCCTTTATAGGAGTATTTCCATGTATAGTGCTAAACAACAGTTCTGTGATAATTTTGACCATCACGTTCCGAGTTCTACATAAGAAATAAGAGATATAATTTTACCTAAGCGTTTGTTACGCATGGAAATGTTTCAAAGTGATGTACTACATGGTGCCTTACTTTATAGTTTTGTTTTCTCTAATTAATTAACCACCTAAATTCGTTTTCATTGACCTTGCTATCCCACTAATACCCGATAGAAATATATTTCCACAGTTAGAGATAATTAAAACTGTTTCCATGAGATGATACCAAAGATCTCTCCATACATCTACAACACATCAAACGCAACAGTGCATAAAAGCAACTTCATACCATTATCCTACATCTTGATGGTACTAATTTTGGTAGGTACAATTTCCAGCAACAAAATGTGTTCAACAGAGAGGGTACTCGAAAGGTTCATGGCAGGAGGAGTGGGAGAAAAAATGTCTGGTGCCCCTAGAATGGCAGTAGCCATGTAATTATCTTAGGCAAATGACCAAGCATATTATTGGACAATATCTTACTTGGTTTACATATTTCCTTTACTATACACGTATACAGTCATTACTGATCTTCATTAAAACCCATTGAAATCCTACTGATTGGGTTCATGTGGATTTATTCCCTGTATTACCTCCAGATTTTTCACTATGTCCATACAGTTGTCTACACTTTGTTGCAAAATGTGTTTGCTTTTATACTAAATTAAATAAGGCTTAATGTACTTTATGAAGCATAAGCAGGGGTATAACATTAGCAGGGTGTGATTTATGGGGGCTGAAACCAAATCTTTGTACAAGTGACAAAAAATTCACACACACGCACACACACACACACACACACACACACTTCTTAATGTAAAGTCAAGTAGTCATCATCAAAATTGTCACATAAATCATACCAGAGTCTATGCCACTTGAATCTCATGTGTTGAAAAATACAAGCAGAGTTACTCTACCATGCGAACCGAGATGTCAGAAACTTTTAACTTTGGAAAAGAAGTGAAGAGGCATTATCTGATTTGGCTTCCAGAACTGAAAAAGCGCATTTGAAAAGTTGAAGATCCATGCTTCTTTCAGGCCCCACACCAATGTTACAGAAACATTACTTGAAAAATAAATAGGCCTATATTCCTCTTGGGTTTTCTGGCTCTTATGAATGGGTGTGTTCAAATGTATCAACTTATCAATATGTTCACTTGAACATTCTGAAACTCTCATACATAATTTATCTCTGATTTTCAGTATTTGCAAACATGTACAAGATCAAATTACAATTCCCTTAAATTATGTATTTGTAGCACAAGCACCATAAGTGGTCTTACACTAAATTTGAAATATCCTAACTGCCTATTTTGGGGCCACAAAAAGAAGTGCTGGGCACATACTATACTAGACCTGCTTTGTTTTGTGGACTCAATATATCAGTTATTCTTTGACTATGACTTCATCATAAGTATGGTTGATATAAATAAAGGAATTGAAATTCGATGTTTAAATTTATGTACAGTTAACACAATGCAGATTTAGGTTCCACACTAGTGCAAGTCATCTAAGCCACACAATCTATCTTGATAACTGCCCTAGATACCCTGTATTTACCTTACAATAAAAGAATAAAATGAAAGAAAAATGAAATAAGCTGAGGAAAAAACAAGAAAAAAGAAAAATGACAGAAAAACAATAACAATACTAATATTAATAATAATGATAATAATGGCAGTAATGGCAGTGACTCAAAGGGAAGAGAAGGAGAGAAAAGTATGAAGACTTTAAAAGAAAATGGCAAAGCTATGGAGTGTCAGGAAAGTAGTGATAACAACCATCATCATCAGAGTGCTTGCAACACAGAGCAAAAAACTACAAGAGATATGATGAACAGCAAAGATAATTAAATGAAGACTGAGGGATTCAATCCACTATCCAGACAAAAGCGCCCAAACAAAAAATGGCATGAAGGAAGGGCAATAATAATAATAACAACATGCCCTTTGGCATGCATTAGAACATGCCCAATTATTGTTGTTTTGGTCACCAAACAGGGCAATATCAAATATCCAGTCTGAATTCAATGCTGCAATACCGGACATGTAACTAGTACTAAGATATCTTTCTATGTATTGTCAATTATCAAGCTTGGAATGAGGAGTGCTGTAGTCAAACGTTATTATACAACAACAACTGCTTGAGCAATGTGCCTTTCCTTACTGATTCTGAAGTGGCACTTGCAAGGTTGAAGTGATGTTGCCATTTAAATTTGGTCTTCTATTTTACCCCACTCTTATGACTACAGAGTATGTTCCTGCATTCAGCTTACCTGGCTTGTTGCTGGGTGCTGAATGTTGGTTTTCTCCCATCTATAACTAGATGGTGTGTAACCACTCAATTATAATAACAATAACAGAAATAATGATAATAATATCAATAAATATAATTTAAAAAAATAAAAAATACCAAAACTTGAAAAGAGAAATTGGGTGAATGTAGAAAATAAAAAACTTCAGCATTGCCTAGTCCCAAGTCCAGGATGAGAAAGGAAGAGGGTTTGGCATTGGGTTTGCAGCTCAGCCCTAGAAAACTGCAATACCACACAAGAAAACTCTACTGTATGACACAAAGGGATGGGTTCACTCTGAAGGATGACGATGCTGGGCAAATGCCACAAGGAAGCTCAGTGTCAGGAAAAGAACTCCACAATTAGTGCCTCAAAAACTACTAAACTAGCAATGTGGAATATGAGAATGTTATTTCAAACAGGCAAAATGGTTCAGGTTATTAGAGAAATTTAAAGCTACCAACTTGACATTTTTGGACCAACAGAGGTATGATGGGTCAGAAGTGGCAAGATCAGAAATGGGCACACAACTCTCCTCTATTCCGGACCAGAGGAATCACATGAAAAAGGAGTAGGATTAATGCTCAACAGAGAGTCCAGCAATGCATTAATTGGTTGGAACCCTGTTAACAGGAGGATACTAACAGCAAGGCTGCAATCAAGGCATTCCAAAACAACAATTGTCATGGTGTATGCCCCAACTGAAGACTCAAGTGATGAAGGCATGGGTGATTTTTATGCCAACTGTCAAGATACACTGAACACAATACCAAGAAGTGACATTGTGCTGCTGACAGGAGGATCAAAATGCAAAGATCAGCAACAACAGACAAGGTTTGGATCAAATAATTGGGCCACAACGATGATCTGCCCAAGAAACAAATGACAACGGGGAATGCTTACTGGAGCTGTGCAGCATAAATGGACTGTGCATTGGAAATACTTTTTTTGCTCATAAAATAATACACAAAAAGACCTGGATATCACCTGATGGGAAAACAAAAAATGAAATTGCCTGCATTTGTATAAGCAAAAGATGACATTCAACACTGAAAGATGCGAGAGTTTGTAAAGGTGTAGATGTGGCCAACCATTATCTAGTCAGAGGCAAGATACAGCTAAAACTTGAAAGGATTCACAAATCAGAAGCAACAAGACTTTTTGCAGTGGAACAGCTAAACAATAAAACAAAATACTGTAATTTCTGTAATTTAGTACGGCCTAAAAAATACTTATTTCAGGCATGCCACACTAATAATTAGAAGGAATAAATTACTATCTTTAGACCACTTCTAACCCACACTAAGTTCGACATAAAAAAGAAAACGACAAATTTCTTTTTGGTATTCATTTTTTGGATTCTTTTCTTTTCTCCTTCGATTTCTCTTCTCTGCTTTTTAAATGTTTCTATCTCAGGTAATACCTTTTCTTTCATTTGACAAAACAATTTCTCTATTGAAGGTTTGAAGTAAATATGAGCTGGTATCTCCAACCCCCCTTTTTGAGGTCAGCAGAATATCTTCTTGGCCCATTAACTTTTACCTGAAGTTTTCTGCCATATTTCAAAAAGAAGAATGTTAATTTGGATAAAAATTCTGGTATGTTTCCAACTGTTTGCCCATTATTTTCCACTGCTATTGCATATTTATCTTTGACAACAGCACCAGGTCTGTTCTCAGAGGCAGTTGTCATATTACTCCTTCTGCTATTGAGATTGACAGATATAATAGCCCCCAATGCAGCATTGCACCACAAATTCCCTTTCTATGATAGGAATTTCAACAATAATGGCATTGATTAATGCATNTTTTTGGATTCTTTTCTTTTCTCCTTCGATTTCTCTTCTCTGCTTTTTAAATGTTTCTATCTCAGGTAATACCTTTTCTTTCATTTGACAAAACAATTTCTCTATTGAAGGTTTGAAGTAAATATGAGCTGGTATCTCCAACCCCCCTTTTTGAGGTCAGCAGAATATCTTCTTGGCCCATTAACTTTTACCTGAAGTTTTCTGCCATATTTCAAAAAGAAGAATGTTAATTTGGATAAAAATTCTGGTATGTTTCCAACTGTTTGCCCATTATTTTCCACTGCTATTGCATATTTATCTTTGACAACAGCACCAGGTCTGTTCTCAGAGGCAGTTGTCATATTACTCCTTCTGCTATTGAGATTGACAGATATAATAGCCCCCAATGCAGCATTGCACCACAAATTCCCTTTCTATGATAGGAATTTCAACAATAATGGCATTGATTAATGCATAATTAAACAACGAATCAACCATTTTTTGTCTAATATCTAGATGTCTGTCGCTGAAAAGTATTATTATTGTTATCATATGTCCCATAGAATGTATTGGTATTCGAAGCTAATTTGATCAAACGATTACACTCCAATCGAACTTCCCACACTAAATAAGAGGAAAATTGAAAATTCTATGGAATACACCTGTACTATTAACAAGAGGAAAATAAATTGAATTTTCCAATTTTTAATTGCCGCCATAAATAAGAGGCTGTACTAAATTAGAGAAAATACGGTAACTGAATTTCAACTACAACTGAAAAGTTTGAATCACTCCTACAAAAAATGTTGATTACCAAGAGCAATGGAAAATATTCAGACTCACGGATCTGTACAGCAGAAGGACAAATTGGGAGAAGAAGAGGGGGGAAAAAATCTGAAATGTGGTTACAAGACAGAATGTGGAAATTAATAGATGAAAGGAAGAAGATTAAACAAAATTTGCAACAGGTGGATACATCTGAAAACTGTGTCAGACTTATTGAACAATATCGCCTTGCAGATAAAGTGGTGAAGAAGAGGTGCAGAAATGACTGACAGAAATGGTTCCAACAAAAGGGAAACAAGGCACAGGAAGCAGTGAACAAAAAGAACACCTGGATGCTTTACAAAATTGTAAGGGAGCTGATAGGAACCAGCAGTTCCCATTAAAGGCAAAGATGGGACAGTACTCACAAAAGCAGAGCTAGTGTTGGGTGGAACAGTTTAAGGAGGAATTAAACCCACCTAACCCAACAAAACTGTAAAACTTCAAAATGAAACCAGGCTAAAACAGCTAGATGTGAACAAAGGTACCATCACAGAAGATGAAGTTAAACAAGCCATAAAGAAACTAAAAAATAACAAAGCAGCCAGGGCAGATCAAATAACAGATGAACTTTTGAAACATGGGAGGTAATGTAGATGTTAAAGTGCTGACAAAGCTTTTAAATTGCTGCTGGAAAGCATGCAAAGTACCTTTAGAGTGGAGAAAGGGGACAATTGTAAAACTGCCCCAAAAGGGAAACTTAACAGACTGCAATAATTGGAGAGGAATAACATTGTTCTCGGTACTTGGAAAGGTTATTAGTATTGTGCTCTTGGTAAGGTTGAAAGATGCAGTGGATGAACATTTTAGAGAACAAGCTGGATTCAGAAAAGGCAGGTCTTGTTTTGAACAAATATTTACCTTGAGAAACATAATTGAGCAATCCATGGAATTTCAACAAGAACTTCAGATCATTTCTATGGGCTTTAAAAAAACATTTGACTCTGTGCATAGGCAATCTCTATGAAAAATTGCTACCATTTAAGGTATAGCACAATCTTTTGTTGAAATTGAAATTGAAACAAGAGTAAGGCATGGATGTATCCTGTCACCCTTCCTGTTCCTGTTGGTGGTTGATTTCAGCATGAGAAAAGGTGTTGATCAGTCAGAACAAGGAATCCAATGGCAGCAACGGCAAGACCAAAATTCTCAAAACACTCAACAAAAAAGGAATTTTTCATGTGCTCTATGCAGTATCAATACTGATTGGAGAAGTTATTCATATCAGTGTAATGACTGCAAACAATGGGTACACTCTACATGTGGTGATGTCACAATTAATCAATACAGCAGACAATGGACTTGCCCAAGATGCAGACAACACAAACTGAAATTACTTGTAGATTTGGATTTTGCTGATGACATTGCATTAATAGCAAACCACAAAGGGCTACAAAAACTCATGGACAGTTTGGCAGAGATAGCCAGAAAAATAGGATTACGTTTAAGTCACAAGAAAAGCAAAGTGATGAAAATTGGTGAGACTGGTCAAAATTCAACCCAATAACAGTTGGAGGAATACTGGTTTAAAATAGGGGCAGCTTTGTATACTTGGGAAGTCTCCTTGCAAAGGATGGTGGAACAGATGACAACATCAGAGTGAGGATAGGCAAAGCAGCAACAGTTTTTCCAAAAATAGGAAAAATTTGGACAAGAACTAAGACTGACATGAAAATCAAGCTCCAGCTATACAGCTATACAGTACAGCTATACAGTACTATAGTACTACCAATGGCCTTATATGCCAGCAAAACATGGAGACAAATGGGAACAATAGCCAGGAAATTAAACAACTTCCACCAACGATGTCTGAGAAAGATCATGAATAAATCATATTTTGACCATGTTACAAACGAATAAGTTCTAAAACGTGCACAATCACAAAGAATACAGGGCATTGTAATGGAAAGAAGGCTAAAAATGGCTGGTCATGTTCTTTGTCTAATAGATCAATGACCTGCCAAAACAGCATTCAAATGAAGACCAGATGTGGGAAAAGAAAAAAAGGAAGACAGAGGTTAATATGGCAAAGAACCTTTCAGGAACGCCTAAAGAGGCTTGGCAAAAGTTGGGATACCATCGAGGAAGCCAGTGGAGACTGTTGTCTGCCCAATGTGCAAATTTGTGCAGGAAGGACTAAGTACTGAGTAAGTAAGAAAATAAAAATGGTTAATTATTCCAATAATTGTGGGGCAATAGGAAATAGATCAGAAGGTTAGCTTCTGATAAAAGGCATCATTGTTTGGGGTTTCTAGGCTATTGAGGAAAGTGCTAGAAACATAAGGAGAAGAAATACTGGTTGCCTTTAGTCATTTGCTACAACTTCCCACTCAGTTTTATAGATATGGGTAATTCCATAAACCAGGACCTAAAATGATTTAAGATAGTAGTAGTAGTAGTAGTAGTAGTAGTAGTAGTAGTAGTAGTAGTACTACTACTACTACTACTACTACTACTACTACTACTACTAATAATAATAATAATAATAATAATAAATTATTAGTCTAGTTCTTGTACTTTGTATGATCAAACATTGTGGAAAGAATATGAGGAAAAAATAATATTAATTCCTTTTATGCACATTTTTAGATTTCCCTATCACCATATGAGCACTTTACAACATCAATGAATAAAATAAAACTGCTCAATTTTTAAACAGCATATAAATATCAAGGGTTCTTGAATGGAGCAAGAAAAAATACATACTCCTGCCCATGAAATTTAGAAATTTCTTACATATTTTACCTACAATTTATAATCTTAATACAACTATACTCATTCTCATTCGTCGATGTGCACGTGTTGAGTTAGTTCAGAGTTTATGAATACATATTTATAAGTTCTATTATTTGTATAAATACTTTTTTTAGAGAATGAACTATATGTTGAATAATAATATATATAGCCCCTCTTGTTTTACACCATAACATTCAAATGTCATTGCTAAATCCAAAAACATATTTTGACATTGTCAAGTCCTTTATCCTTCACCCATTCTTTCTATTAGGTATGAACACAGGAGAAAATTGGGTGGCACTGTCTGTAACATTGCTTCATCACACCCAAAACAGTATTTATTTCATTGCACCAATTCACAATTTTCTTTCATAAAGGTGTAGAAGTGTTATGTATATGCACAACATGGCATTCTTCATGAACTGAATAGCTTTTTATTAGAAGAATTTCAGTAACATAGTGAAGAGATCAATCATAAAAAGGTCACCATATGAATTATATTCACACAATAAATTATCAATAAATGTTCCAAAACTTAATGAGATGTACAGTAAAATTTAATTCTCCAAAATTCCTTGGTGTATTCCTTTAAAAGCTATTCTATCCTTGGTGAACTTTACAATGATAACTAAAAGTTTAAAAATTTTGTATGTCAGCCACCTTGAAAATATAATAAAACTGGTGGTTTTCATACTAAATGATCCCCTATAGAAACCAAGATAACAAAAAGGTTTTTTGTTAACTTCCTTCTCTGTTGTGCATATTTCTTCAGATATGCATTGTTTTATATCTCACTGACATCACAAAACATCAGGTAAAAGCTTAGGTAAAAGCTTATTCTCTCTCTCTCTCTCTCTCTCTCTCTCTCTCTCTCTCTCTCTCTCTCTCTCTCTCTCTCTCTCTCTCTCCATATACCTTCTACTGACCTATTTTCACGTGGGGTGGCCATGAAGTATCATTCTCCATACTTTTCCTAATTATCTTATATCTATTCTTGGGAGTCTTCTTGTTCCTGATTTTTGCAACAAGATTTTTAAGCCACGATGATGATAAAATGAGTGTTTCCAATACCATTGAAAGTACTGCATTTATGGCAGCTAATTCAATAATGGTACAAAAAAAGCTAATGTCATTGATTTTTACCATCTCAAAAACAGCAGGCAAAAAGTAGCCATTAAAATATGTAAAAACTACAGTTAATGCCAACAGTATAAAAATAGTTAACACCATCCAAAAATTTGTATAAAAAGGTTTTCTATATGGCTTACCAGTGGCAAATGCAATTGCCAAAACAATGTACTGAAAACAGGTAATGCAAAATAATGCAGTATTCTCATAACACATGACCTGTGTTACACCATCAGATGGCTTTGACCTATGTCTCCTAAACCAATTAGCATCTTTATAAAACGATAATGACTGTACACAGAACCACATCCCAACTTGAATTACACGTTGCATAAAAGTCTGCATTATTAATGACATCAAGACAATTGGGTGAATAAGACTTCCATGTGCTCTTTGTTTCACACGTCTCTCAAACTGCCCTGTTCTTCTCTNTTTCCAATACCATTGAAAGTACTGCATTTATGGCAGCTAATTCAATAATGGTACAAAAAAAGCTAATGTCATTGATTTTTACCATCTCAAAAACAGCAGGCAAAAAGTAGCCATTAAAATATGTAAAAACTACAGTTAATGCCAACAGTATAAAAATAGTTAACACCATCCAAAAATTTGTATAAAAAGGTTTTCTATATGGCTTACCAGTGGCAAATGCAATTGCCAAAACAATGTACTGAAAACAGGTAATGCAAAATAATGCAGTATTCTCATAACACATGACCTGTGTTACACCATCAGATGGCTTTGACCTATGTCTCCTAAACCAATTAGCATCTTTATAAAAAGATAATGACTGTACAAAGAACCACATCCCAACTTGAATTACAAGTTGCATAAAAGTCTGCAATATTAATGACATCAAGACAAGTGGGTGAATAAGACTTCCAAGTGGTCTTTGTTTCACAAGTCTCTCAAAAGGCCCTGTTCTGCTCATTGTTATTGCTATTGGTAAAATCAAAAAAAGATCTATGTAAAGATATTGGAAGTTACCCAAATTTGATTGAATATAGTAAAGAAGGAGAATTGTACTGAACTGTGTCATACTGTACAATGCCATATACTTGAATACTGAAAAAGATGTTACTAATGCACATCTTCCTTCCTTTATGACATTGACAACACAACTTATGTTTGGTATTTTAGATGTAAATGGGGAAGCTACTGAAGCTTCAGCTTCAGATAATGATATCCCACAGTGTGCTGATTTTAAAGCACCACAGTCATTTGCACCATCCCCACACATACCAACACCATAACCAAGTCTTTGCAGATCTTCTACTAATTGTGCTTTTTGGTCTGGTAACATTCTTGCATAAATAGTTGTGCAAAGTAGGAACCTTTCATACAATGGACTGTTACGGAGGACTGTAAAGACTCTCCCAGTCATAGCAAAATGATAGTTTTGATTTAAAAAATGTTGGAAAGGAGTTGCACTTCTCAGATGTGGGTAATATTCAAAATGCCCAAGTACTGTGTAGTGAATATCAGAGTAATTGGGTGATCCTTCAGGTGCATTTACCCATACAACTTCTTGACCTACAGAGATGATACCACACTCTCGGGAAACACTTACAGCTGTAAGCAAGTTGTCTCCTGTTATCATAACAACTCGAATATCTGCTTTATAAAGCTCTCTTATCACTGGCCATGTTTCTGGCTTCAAAGTATTCTTTAAAACCACAAGTCCCAAAAATGAAAGGTCACACTCTATTTGGTGCCTGGTCAAGTGTTGTGCTTGATGCCAATGAGTTCTCTTTGAGAGTGATTTACAAGCAACACCAATTACACGATAACCTCTTGAAGTATATCTCTTTAATTCTTCTTCAAAATCTGATGGGATGGTTTCTCTTATACATAATGATGCTATCATTTCTGGGGACCCCTTGACATAAACATCCATATGGTCTTCTCCTAATGCTCGGATTAAGACTGACATCCTCTGCAAATCAGAGGAAAAGGGGAATTGTTTTAATATGGCAACTTCTATTGGTGGCATTGGACTCAAAAGTGACTCCAATGTTATAGTTTCTGATCTCCCACCTGGTCGGACAATAGTTGGTGCAACTGTTTCAAACAACTCTGTTTCCTTTCCAGTTTCTTCCAGTTCCCATCCAGTTGCTTCAAACATTTTTAAATCTAATGGGTTTCCACACAGCTTTCCATCAATATGTGTGATTGAGTGGCAAGTGGCCATACCTATGACAAGACTACTTGGGTTAACAGTTTCAATATCTTCTTTAATTGGCTTAAACTCACTATTTTCCACTTCTGTCACACCAAAAAAGTCAAGACCATCTTCAGTCAGAGTCCCAGTTTTATCAAAACAGAACAATTTGACTTTTCCAGCTATATTAATTCTTGATGGGCTAATACAAAATATTTTTTCTTTCTGCAGCCTCTGCAAGGCATATACCACACCCACACTCATTGCAGCTGGGAGGGCTGGTGGTACTGCAATTGTTACAATATCTAATGCTCGTAATATAATCTCATGAATTCTAGCTCCATCCCTATAGAAAATATATGCTGAATATGACAATCCAATGAATGCCATTACTGCTAGAACAAATACAAATTTTAAAGCATCGATAAAGAACTTAAAGTCCAGCGGCTTAGGGTGAAGAATAGAACGGATCAGTTTCCCTTTCAAGGTCAAAAATCCAGTATTACAAACAACTGCAAGTACTTTACCATCACCAAAATATCTTGTCTGTAAAACATTGGAGCCACAAAACAAAATATTTCTTTTATGTTTCTTTGGGTCCAAAATTTCCTTTTCTAAAACATGACTGTTAACACTGGCCGGTATTGCCACTTTCGTTACTGGAACACTCTCGCCTGTCAGAGAACTTTCATTTACAATTGCAGTTCCTGATATAAGAATTGCATCACAATACATAAGGCAACCCTGTTGAGGAATGGCAATGACATCCCCGATTGTTAAATCTTCTGATGATAGAAGCTCTTCTGCTCCCGTTGGCCTCAGCACAGTAACCTTATCTGAATGTGCTACCATATTTCGTATCCTCAATAAATGACTTTTTGCTTGATAAATGCTAATGCAAATCGACACAACCGAGATGAATAAAATAGCTGCAGCGTAGTAGTAATATTCATCATTTAACCAAAGAATACAACTAAAAACTTGAAATATATAAAAGGGATCTGCAGACTCCTCAAAAAATAAACGTGCGTACGATTTAACGTGTACATCAATAGTATTGTTTCCATAGACAAGAAGACTTTTTGATTCTTCTTCTCTGGAAAGTCCACGGCTGTGTTTGTGGAGTGCAAGCAAGGTGACTGTACCATCATAACCTTTCAAGAGTTCGAACTTACTTGAACCATTATCATAAACATACTTCAATTCTTCGTGCACAAAGTACAAAAGAGAAGTAAGCCCTGTGGTGTGAGTATTCCTCGTTGGCGTGAATCCGGTCTCTGGCAGCTTTTGTTCGGGTACTCTTTTTCGCATGGATTCTGAAACATTTATTGCTTCGTTGTCATATTTGCTTCCTGCTGCCTCGATATCTATTTTGTTAAATATCTTGCTTAATATTGTATCATCAAGCTCATGTAGTACTTCAATATCTTCAACGAAGTACCTGTCATCACCATCTTTTAACAAAACTTTAGTGCTCTTCTTAAAACATGAGCGTTCGTGAGTAAAAAAGAGATAAAGGCGGGGACTCCAGTGGGATAACAAGTAAAGAAAACCTGCCGACAAAATACCCAGCAAATGAAATACAATGCACTTACAGATAATTCGCCGGTAACCAACACATTGTAACAGGCAACCTTCCCCATCGTCTATATAACAGAATTGTCTAGTGTCAGGAAGATAATTATTTTCAACAGCTTCAGGTATACTTTGGTTTAAAATGTCTAGATCACCAGACGAAGTTGGATTGAGGAAATCATCACTGCTGAGTTGTCCATTTTGACCTGCAGACTTCTCATTGTTCAGCAGTGGTGTTGTATCACTATCCATCCTGTAGCTCCGTTGTGATAATCGAAAATAATAGTTGATACCATTTACTGCAAACAGAATTGTTCAACTTGCAGAGACAAAAATATATGACATCCTTTTCTAACTGATTTCTCAATAAACTGAGAATAATAACATTTTCAAACGTCACAAAATGTAGCTTCACTGTCAGGTCAGGTCAAGGCCATTCCAGGACTCCATTCAAAACAAACGTCGGACTGAGGCTGAGAAAGTCATAATTATCATAATTTACCAAATTGTTTGGACAGAGTTCCTTTTCTTTCTTCGTTTTTCCTGAAAGCTTCAAACCTAACAGTCTTCTTTACAGATATTCTTTACCTCTTCTGATAACGTTCCCAATCCAGCGCATACTAGCGTATCTTAATTCACTCCTATCGGTCTAACGTGTGCTGTACCTCACATGGATTTATCTCTGAGGTTGTCCTTCTTTGTCACTGCCATCGCAAGCCTAAGCATTTTCAACTCAGATATTTCAACACCACTAGGCTATGTGCTTAACCTTTCATTTTAGCTAGCAATCTTACATCACAAATAATTGTCAAAAACTCTCTCCATCCATCCCACCCTGCATAAATTCTATTCCTCACCTCTCTCTCTCAACATCTTCTGTACCGTTAACTCTAAATACCTGAGTCTCTCGCTCTTGTTACATCCAACCCTTGCATCTTTACCATTCATTCACATCAGCCTCCATTTAAGCAGAGTTACTCCATCTTTAACCTACTTATCATTATTATTTATTTCATTATTATCATTATTATTTATTATTACTACTTATTATTTCTTTCCTGTAAAGTCTGTCTTCAGCATTCTCGGCCTAATTCTACTTCTTGCTGATTGTTTCCACATAAAACAATGTAATCTGAAGACGATATCGTCGATGGTACTTTTTTTATCTTATTTTATCCCTTAACTTTCATTACTAATATGAGAAGAGCTACGTCCCAATTCCTTATGAAATTCAAATCTCACTTTAATAAAGCATTTTGTGACCAGTGCACCAGGTTTTATAACTACTGTACTTTGCTCATACATGTATTGAATCAGTAACAAATACATTTTCGGCACTCCTGATTTCATCAAGAAGACCCAACACTGCTCCCTGGTTTTATAACCGTTTGCTTTCTCTGGGTCGACAAATACACAAAGGAACTCTCTTTACCCTTCTCTGTACTTTTCCAACAGCATTTTCCAACAAGAAAAACAGCATCACTTTTTCACTTTCACTTTTATTCCCAAGGCTAGAATTAACTATTCTGTCTCGCAGCTTCATGACGTGGCTCGTCATTTTATCCCTCTGTAGTTTCCACAGCACTGTGTCCCCCCCCCCCATGTTCTAGAAGGTGGATACAAGCACATTTCTC
>RDPX01000284.1:284089-308842 GCA_003991215.1 Morbakka virulenta | reverse complement strand
CTGTAACTTATTATTTGTTAAATTGGCTAATAAATTATCAATGGAAGGCCTCTTGTGAAGACTTACTGTTGTAACAATGCATTGCAAGTAAGCAGTAATAAGTGCCATATATAGGGTATTTTCCCATATTTTGTCTTGTAATCAAATATAGTTAGTCAACATTCATTAATTACTTACAGACGAAAGTTGCCCAATTAACCCCGCTTCCAGCCCCATTCAGTCAAGTGTATACCTCCGATAGCCCTCTTTTCTCCAAAAATACTTGGTCTTTTATTGACGGTACCTCTTTCTTTTTTCTTTTTTTTTTAAAACATTTGTAAACATTTTTCATTTTATGTTTGTGGCAAATAAAAACTTACTTACTTACTTGGTAAACAGTGGGCCTCTTTTTTCCTTCACAGATTTCCATCTATGAAAGACCCGACAGGAAGCAACAGATCAGGGAAAATTAGGATATAAAACAGGCAAAACGACATGAAAGACATAGGGATCGCTTCTTCAGGACCCTCCACGGGAAGGCCTTTCCTCTTGGGCTGGTCTTCAGCCAGTGCTCAAGCATCTCGAGACCTCCTGTCCGTCATGGTTTGGCTTTGCAATCGAAGCTCTAACACTCGTGTTGTGCTCCTCGTTCTCAAGAAGAGATCAGGGCGCGAAATACAGAACATGACCGAGAGAACAACAAGGCGATGATAAAACAGTGAAAAGAGAATCAGGTATGTTAGTTTGAATTTAAGACCCTTGTCTTGTACGTTGATGTACTGACCACATAAGGTTATATATTTAAGGTGCTCTAAAAGCTTTAAAATAACGGTTACGGGTCTTGAAGCTGCACCAAACATACCATATTTTTTTTGCACATTGATTTATGGCTTGTTTTAAAAAATTTAATTTGTTATATCATTTTTGTTTTATGATTTTCAATGTTGATGTTCATTGTCTCTCACTTAAACATTTCTTAAACTTGCCACAAAATTAGGAGGAGGGGGGTTGAGATGGAGTTTTTACTGGATCAAAAAACTAATGTCAGAGATGAAGGTAAAAATAGAAATAATTTTGTTTGCAAAATACTTTAATCTAGATTATTAATTAGCCTAAATTTACACGTGATCACTAAGGCATGCCACCACAGACCTATATATATGTTGTGTTTGTGTGTGTGTGTTTGTGTGTGTGTGTGTGTACTTCTGGACCAGTAGTCAGTATAGTTACACAGTAACCAAGAGCTTCAATGCTCAGTTCATCAAACAGGCAGAGCTTTGGAACTGCACAATAGAAAACACCATTGGTTGCCATCACTATATGAATAAGGCCCAGAAATTTCTCATTGTTCCCCTGAAGAGCACTGTTTGATGCCAGGAGCTGGGGAAAAAGACAGAACAATTATATATTTAACATTGATTTCCAATTTGTTTCCCAGAAATGTAAATGGTGCCTAAGAAACAAGCAGAGTTAGCCGAACAAATATGTTTTAAGGTAAACATGAACAAAACTGAAGTTTAAAGGCACATGCAGTGACCAAGGTTACATGTTCTTGACAGGAGTAAGGCTTTAATAAGTAGAGTTGTAAAGTATTCACTCATCCAATTTTTCATTCACTATGTTTGGTAATTGTAAAATTGTAATGATGGCTTCTGTATTAAAGAAATTGCATGAAGTAGGTCAGTCAAAACATAACCATGCCAATAAAAGTTAGTTTGAAGCCATAATTTTGTCACCTACAACTTTTGCAGATGAAATATTTATATATAAATACAACTGCTGAAATTTTCAAAGCTGTAATTAAATATATTTAAATAGAACTGTGAAATATCCAGCAAAAGTTGTTAAGTTGTTGGATGTTTCTCAATAAAGAGCCTCAAGCAGAATCATCTACAGAGCTGGGGTCACCAATAAGATAATTTAGAAAGAACAGAAAGCACATGAGTCAGTACTTCCATAAAAGGATAAAGGCTTCAGTAGGCTTGTCACACTTGGATGCCTAACAGGTACCCACCAAGAACTATAAGCAGCCAGGTACCTGTTTTTGGGAGACAGTGACATGAAAGATCACAAAAGCATGGAGATCCACTATCACCAAGGATTTGTGCAACGTTTGTAGTCACTGTCTTCAGGTGTCTACATATGATAAAGATAAAACTAATGGAGAAAGGAATTGTGGCCCTTGTCTTCAGATGTCAGGGAAAAAGTAGCAAGGTAATGTAACAGATTTGCTGCTCACTATATGTAATAGTGAAGCATGGCAACAAGAAGCTTTTAGTCATACTGTAATGTAAAGAAAATATATACATAATAAAAGATCCTTTAATGTTGTATATTAATTGATAATTGCATATGGTATTATTGCATACTGTAGCAGCTTCATTGATGATTCATTTTCTCATTTGCCATCAATTGAAGTTTTATTAGGAAGCCTACAAGTAATATCATTTTATTCTATTTCTAGTTGCTTACAGGCTACATATACACTAACTTTAAAGATGTCAAATACAGTTAAAAGAACATTTTATTTTGTCACTGGAAATGAGAATAAACTAAGAGAGGTAAGATTTTATTTATAATGGTCATTGCCCCCTTATCCTTCATTTTGATTATATTTATGTCACTGTATTTTTATTCCTCATGATAATATCAAATTGTAAGAAAATGTCTAGATACACTGCTGTAAGATGTAATATAGCTTGTGGTATATGACTACAAATTAAACTCTTGTCCTTGATCTTACAGTATTGTTCAAGTTGTCTATTGAATTTAGGGGGCATATACCTCATCAAATTAAAACTAATATTTTCAATTACAATAAAGGAGAACTCTGTTAATTTCATCTTTTACTTTGAGGTATTTCATAATGTTTCAGGCTCATTCTTTTTCAAGCATTCTCCAGTCCAAATTTTAAATGCAATTAGCATTTTTTTGACCCTTGGGCCACTCAAAATGCTAACCTCATCCAGGGGACATTCATATACCTGCAGCATAAATAGGTTTTACTTTCCATACTATTAAATACCTTTTACCAGCTCTATATTTGCCACTTGACAATTTTTAGGTATATTGCAGTAAATATCAGTCACTAATGGATGTTTACTACTTGGCATGTAGTTTGTCTTCTTTGTGCAACTGACCAGTCCAGTGTTGCCCATAGTTAAAGGTCTTTAGAGTTGTTTTATAAAGTTTTAATCTGTTCAGCAAAGTGTGATCTGCTCATTTTTATAGCAGTGTGCTATGTTCCTTTTAGTTCTGTTACCTTTTGCACTGACTGGATGCTTCAACTCTCAATCACCAGCAGTGGTAAAGAGTGGCAAGAGAAAAAGGCCCTGTATGATTTTACTGGGGGGGGGGCAGTGGGAGTAAATCTGGTTACTGTAGACATTTGTTCAGAATTAGTGATTGGTGTCATTATTAATTTGGGTAATACACATATCTAGGGAATGCAGTAGGATTTTCGCATTCCCCAAGGAATAGTCAGTTGACACTGTCAAGGGCCTTTCTAAGTCAATAAACCTGACAGTGAGGTACATGTGAAGAATATCATTTTGGTTGAGATCCTGTTTGCTATTGCCACAGTTTTCTTTTCACTGTGTCACTAAGCGAGTTAAGAATGATCTGGCAGTATTTTTCCTAAGGGATGGATGATAAAGTTGTGAGTTGTGAGCAGTTACAACTGGAAAAACAATTTGGAAATTATCTTTTTTGAAACGCATGGGCAGCTTGAGAGTTCAGTATCTGGTTGCAATGGCTCCACATACATGTGATGGTACAGTCACCTCCAATTTTTAGCATATTGCTGTTATGGCATCAAAGGCAGGGAATTTGTTGTTTCTGAGGGTCTAAAGTACCCAGCTAATTTCCTGCTGCTGTAAGCCATAAGTGTTATAGAAGATTGGTGATGTGGATCTTTTGTGTAAGGTAAGGGAGCATGGTCAATTTTTTCAGGACTTCTGAAATGTTTGTTATGGGGCATTGTACCAACCTCTATCTTCTGTGGAAAACACATTTATTAATGAATGTATATAAATATAAGATATATAATATATATTATATATTATATATATATAGTTGCTGATGATTAATTAAAAGTTAAATCCAGAGCTAGCTTTAATGTAGGGAAGAAAGAGTCAAAAGACTACACTTCCACCTTCACAAGCCTGTTTTGTGACATCAGTCACTCATCAGAAGATGCACAAGTAAAATATTCCAAGCTGGAAGTTGTGTATTCAGTTTACAAATTAAGTGTTATGCTTAAGTGCTCTTTAACAATGTCAATGACAAGTTCATTCCTTTTGTTTAGGGCTGCTAATTGTGAGCAGCAAATAATTAAGAATTTTTGTTTAAGACAGAGGTTACACCTTTTGTTTGTGCTGTTGTAGGGTTGGCTAGATGCAAGAATCACCCAAGAGTTTGTGTGGGGATGCCACCATATTTTAGTACCCTGATGTGTTGTTTGCTGAGTTCCATTCAGTTTCTGTATTTTGTGTATGGAAAAGATGCCACTGTGAGTTCTGTACCTGGTCTTGTTGCTTATTGTGGATGACAATTATTTGTTTTGTGTTTTTCATGTAGCTGTAACTAAACTGGATGTTTTTTCAGTGGAAGAATTTCAAGAGCCTGTGATCTTTAGGGAAGTGGTTGTCAATTAGGATAATGAATATGTGTTCAATACTGATGCTGATGTTTTGGTGTATGTTTGGTTGTCTCACTTTTACTCAGTAACAGGGCATGGAAGTACTTCTTTGGCAGTGTAATACTTTTAGTTGTTGTATGTAATTGTTTTGTGATAGAAGATGTTCATTGTGGATCCTGCAATGTTTCTTGGTTTGCCAAACCAGCTTTCCATTGAGTAACTTATTGACTGGATAAGAACATTGGAAAAAACTTGGCATCTGTCTCTTGGGATTGCCATCCAGCCATGGCGATCTCTAACTAACAGGCCTAACAGACATGCGACTGAAGGCGTGAGCTGGAGACGGGTAACTTAAAATGGATATTAATGGATTTTGAGAGAAAAAAAGGCTCAAATCCTACTCTTTTATCAAAATTAGGTCAAATCTCTACGAAGTTCATCAATGTAAAGATCATAGTAAAGTTTTGGGACACAAAATCATACATTTTTTTCAAAATCAGCCTCTTCTTGAAAAATAAAAACATGATGATATATACAGTATTTACAGACTTAACACAGATAAATAATAAATAGATTATTTTGTTGTGGTTTACTCTAATGCCAACGTTAGTTAAAGATCGCCGTGCATCCAGCCTTTAGCTAGCCATGACAGTCCAGATTCGTTTTGGATATGATATCCAAATTGTAACCTTTAGTCTTTTTGTTCATTTTTTGCTTTTCCATTTCTTCACTCACTGATGCGTTTGGAGGCCCTAGATACTGGAAGCTGTAACTCAAAGGTTTTAATATACTTTAAAAAATTATTTACGAGCAGGATTTTGATGATTTATTAATTATTCTGTATATGTGTATTGTTTATGTGTTTTAAATTCATTTTTCTATTTTTAGCTGAAGGAGATTTTAGGAAATCTATCTCATTTGAATGTAAAATCAGTAAACATAGATTGTAAGTATTTTCACTTCTGGTTTAACCTATCATGAGTAGTACTTTCTTTTGTTCAAAATGGTAGTGTAGTACTTTAACCACAGGGTCGTATATTGCAATACCTAGTTACGCCTTTTTTGATATTATTTACGTTATTTAGTTATTGGTTATCTCTTTAACAAATATATCTTCATCCGTATACAGTTATTGTCCCGCGTAAAATAATGTCCATGAATGTAGTTACTTTGTTTGGATAGGTGGATTGGGGAAATCTTTGCCGCTGAGTGCTTTCCTCTATCTTAGGGTCTGAATGTTTTTAAATCAAAGGTCAACTCATCTCCTGGCCTAACCATTTTTTTTTGTCTTTTTTACAGTTTGATAACAGTAGTGGCTTTGCTATTTGTTTGGGTCTGAACCATAATAAACCAACGGGTTTTTTGGAAAACAGATAAAGAAATTTTAAAGTTGTATCTATAGGAAATTGTTATTTAGGACTTATGGATATGATTCCTAGTGAAAGACACCGTTATAGATGGCGTGTTATGTTATGGCACATTCGAATAACAGTAAGTCCTAAAGCAAATTTAACTGTTGCACGATGGCCGTAAAACAACTTTGTGTGCCATTTAAAGTTTGCAAAAGGTGTGGGAATTATGCCAGCACTGGACAAAGGGCACAAAAAATAGGGATAGGAAAGTACAATCATGCAAGGAAACGATGCTGATGTACAATGTCGACGCTGATGTAACATAGATAGGAGTACAACTCCGCACGGGAAATTATAATAAATGAAATAAGGGATAAATGTGTTGGCAAGAGTTTTCGTCCCAAACATTTTGCACCTGCAAAATTTTCAGTCACCCAAAATCATTTAGAAAAACTTATCGAAAAAAATATATCAGGATGATTTTTTTTACTCACTTTAAGTAGCGTATCTAAACAATACGCCGTCTTGTCCGTGTCAGATTTTTTCCGTCGATAAGCTTGTAAGTCTTTTGTTATAAGTAGATAATCTATCCCAATTTGCACGATCGGTATTACTAGTTTGTTTGTTTTTTCTACCCAAAAACAGAGTTTGTAAAGCTTCATAGAAAAGTTTATTTTTAATTAAAGCACTGTGAGTTCATCAAATATTTCTGAGTTTTCATAGCATTGGCTTTGTAAACAACTCACAACTTGCATTCAAAACAGAAACAATCATCAACTAGATCCAAAACAGTGTTTATCAATTTAGTAATAAAGGCAG
Source organism: Morbakka virulenta (assembly GCA_003991215.1). Lineage (NCBI taxonomy): Eukaryota > Metazoa > Cnidaria > Cubozoa > Carybdeida > Carukiidae > Morbakka > Morbakka virulenta. Next base: position 302,053 of record RDPX01000284.1, on the reverse strand, counting down.
TCAAAGGTGTAAAGGCTTTAAGTCTTCCGTGTTTGGGCCTCACGGATTAAAGGGTATTCCCGTCTTGTGTGCAGAAAAATTAGTTTGAATAGATTTCACGGCATTCTATTTTTACACCGCTGCTAGATACATATCTACATTCAGTTTTNTAAAATGGATATTAACGGATTTTGAGAGAAAAAAAGGCTCAAATCCTACTCTTTCATCAAAATTAGGTCAAATCTCTACGGAGTTCATCAATGTAAAGATCATAGTAAAGTTTTGGGACACAAAATCATACATTTTTTTCAAAATCAGCCTCTTCTTGAAAAATAAAAACATGATGATATATACAGTATTTACAGACTTAACACAGATAAATAATAAATAGATTATTTTGTTGTGGTTTATTCTAATGCCAACGTTAGTTAAAGATCGCCGTGCATCCAGCCTTTAGCTAGCCATGACAGTCCAGATTCGTTTTGGATATGATATCCAAATTGTAACCTTTAGTCTTTTTGTTCATTTTTTGCTTTTCCATTTCTTCACTCACTGATGCGTTTGGAGGCCCTGGATACTGGAAGCTGTAACTCAAAGGTTTTAATAAACTTTAAAAAATTATTTACGAGCAGGATTTTGATGATTTATTAATTATTCTGTATATGTGTATTGTTTATATGTTTTAAATTCATTTTTCTATTTTTAGCTGAAGGAGATTTTAGGAAATCTATCTCATTTGAATGTAAAATCAGTAAACATAGATTGTAAGTATTTTCACTTCTGGTTTAACCTATCATGAGTAGTACTTGCTTTTGTTCAAAATGGTAGTGTAGTACTTTAACCACAGGGTCGTATATTGCAATACCTAGTTACGCCTTTTTTGATATTATTTACGTTATTTAGTTATTGGTTATCTCTTTAACAAATATATCTTCATCCGTATACAGTTATTGTCCCACGTAAAATAATGTCCATGAATGTAGTTACTTTGTTTGGATAGGTGGATTGGGGAAATCTTTGCCGCTGAGTGCTTTCCTCTATCTTAGGGTCTGAATGTTTTTAAATCAAAGGTCAACTCATCTCCTGGCCTAACCATTTTTTTTTGTCTTTTTTACAGTTTGATAACAGTAGTGGCTTTGCTATTTGTTTGGGTCTGAACCATAATAAACCAACGGGTTTTTTGGAAAACAGATAAAGAAATTTTAAAGTTGTATCTATAGGAAATTGTTATTTAGGACTTATGGATATGATTCCTAGTGAAAGACACCGTTATAGATGGCCTGTTATGTTATGGCACATTCGAATAACAGTAAGTCCTAAAGCAAATTTAACTGTTGCACGATGGCCGTAAAACAACTTTGTGTGCCATTTAAAGTTTGCAAAAGGTGTGGGAATTATGCCAGCACTGGACAAAGGGCACAAAAAATAGGGATAGGAAAGTACAATCATGCAAGGAAACGATGCTGATGTACAATGTCGACGCTGATGTAACATAGATAGGAGTACAACTCCGCACGGGAAATTATAATAAATGAAATAAGGGATAAATGTGTTGGCAAGAGTTTTCGTCCCAAACATTTTGCACCTGCAAAATTTTCAGTCACCCAAAATCATTTAGAAAAACTTATCGAAAAAAATATATCAGGATGATTTTTTTTACTCACTTTAAGTAGCGTATCTAAACAATACGCCGTCTTGTCCGTGTCAGATTTTTTCCGTCGATAAGCTTGTAAGTCTTTTGTTATAAGTAGATAATCTATCCCAATTTGCACGATCGGTATTACTAGTTTGTTTGTTTTTCCTACCCAAAAACAGAGTTTGTAAAGCTTCATAGAAAAGTTTATTTTTAATTAAAGCACTGTGAGTTCATCAAATATTTCTGAGTTTTCATAGCATTGGCTTTGTAAACAACTCACAACTTGCATTCAAAACAGAAACAATCATCAACTAGATCCAAAACAGTGTTTATCAATTTAGTAATAAAGGCAGTCAAAGGTGTAAAGGCTTTAAGTCTTCCGTGTTTGGGCCTCACGGATTAAAGGGTATTCCCGTCTTGTGTGCAGAAAAATTAGTTTGAATAGATTTCACGGCATTCTATTTTTACACCGCTGCTAGATACATATCTACATTCAGTTTTCCAGCGTTCGGCATCATGCGAATCCCAAAAGAGTTTTTTGAGCGCTAGGGCGCTTTTAAAAGTCAAAATGGTGTGTATTTCTAATAGTTTAGCTGTATCTGGTTTGGCTTAATAAAAATTGCTTGAAACTTGCTACAGATATAAACAGGAGCAGCAAAGAAAAACCATAAAGCAATTTATTAATAAGAAAAAAAATATTTTTATAAAGATTTTGTTGGATTCTTATTCTCATAGTTAACAAAATAGAAAACTTGGATCGCTAGCAAATTTTGGTCAAATGTTATTTCATTATTCATTCACCAAGTATTCCCTCGGTAGAGTACCTTGTTTGTTCTTTATTCTCTTTCATTTGGATTAGCCAAAACTTTAATCACCTATCGCAGATTATTCATTCAGCTTCTGTACACTAATGGTATCAATTGAAACACGTTTTTGCATTGTATTCAATTTGTACTGATATTGTGCAATGCAAAGATTTTAGATGGATGCCACTATTCTTGAGTACATTTGGCTATGGCATTGTGTACTATTGAAATAGAAAGATGAAATTCATCGTTAGACTGGAAGTAATAGATGAACTTTAGTGTAAACTAGTAAATGGTATTTCTTTTACACTGATTACACGGATTTGTGGTTTTGTTCGTAACAAGGGTCTGAGAGATACTTGGTGCAGCGCTATATGCAATTTCCTTGCTTTAATTTATTTTTACACCGAAGCACAACAGAATTATTCTTTCCTGTCGTGTTTTTTCTCAAATTAATCCTAGATTAATTTGTATGCAAAGTACTATTTGACTTATTTTGATATTGAGGCACAACAAAATTTGGCAATAACTACCAATATTTTGTTTCAGTGCCAGAATTTCAAGGAGAACCCGATGATATCTGTAGAGAAAAATGTAAAGTAGCAGCAGAAAAGGTAGGTTTGAATTAGTTGAAGTTATCGAGGTTTTTCATTCTTGCTTTCAACTGTTTTGTTCTAAACTTAGTTTGTACATTTAAAAGTGTATGAGTTTAATTTGTTTAATATTCTTTAATTCATCATTGAAATGAGCTACATAAGAATTTCATATTGCATCAGATGTCATTGTTATGTTCTACATTATTTTATATTATAACTTATATTATATATTATATTATATATTATATTATATTATATTATACTATATTATGTTTTATTATATTATATTATATTATGTTTTATTATATTATATTATATTATATTGTATTATATTATATTATATTATATTATATTATATTATATTATATTATATTATATTATATTATATTATATTATATTATATTATATTATATTATATTATATTATATTATATTATATTATATTATATTATATTATATTATATTATAGTTATCTTCCGGGAATTACTGATGGTACTCGGGAGTTGTTATTTTAGCTCCTGGTGTCATTCAGTTTTTGGGTCGCTCNTGTACATTTAAAAGTGTATGAGTTTAATTTGTTTAATATTCTTTAATTCATCATTGAAATGAGCTACATAAGAATTTCATATTGCATCAGATGTCATTGTTATGTTCTACATTATTTTATATTATAACTTATATTATATATTATATTATATATTATATTATATTATATTATACTATATTATGTTTTATTATATTATATTATATTATGTTTTATTATATTACATTATATTGTATTATATTATATTATATTATATTATATTATATTATATTATATTATATTATATTATATTATATTATAGTTATCTTCCGGGAATTACTGATGGTACTCGGGAGTTGTTATTTTAGCTCCTGGTGTCATTCAGTTTTTGGGTCGCTCAACAGACGCCACATTTCTGTCACTCTTGGTGAACACATAACAGTCCAGAGGTCATGTTCTGGTTGTCGTTGATACCTTTCGATTCCTACCAGTTGTATCTAATTTGTCACATGTGGATTTTACTTGGTATATCGCGTGCTGTCCATCCATATTTGCTTGCTCTGTTCCCTCTTTTCTGGTCTTTCATGGGTAGATTTCTGTGAAAGGGATGAATGGTCCGACTGTTTACCTGTGGTGCTATCAATGAAAGACCTTTCTGTGGATTTTACTGTTACAGAAGGTTTCTCTTTCACAGCACTTATTTGCTATCAGTATACGCTGATGAAAAAGACATAAAACTTTTGAGAATTGGTGTTACAGGAGAATTTTAAGAAAGAGTTGGACAGAAAAAAACACAAACGCATGGATTTTAGAAAACGTTGATGGATCAACACTTTGGAGCTCCATTTGCAAAAGGAAACTAGCATTTAATGGTCACGTTGCAAGAAGTACGGTTATTGGACATGAAATATTAGCAGGAATGGTAGAAGGAAATAGAAAAAGAGGAAGGCCGAAGACAAGAATAGCTGATTACATCAAAGAGATGACTGGAATGACGATGGCTCTGATGCTGAAAGACTCAAGAGACTGGTAAAAGGGGAGGAGAATTGTTTGGCGTGCCACGGCGGATCATGATAATGATCCTTCCGTCGGATGATGTTGATACCATTAATTTTGTGTAAGCTTATTTAGTGACTCTTTTACCAGCTTCATAATACTGTATCACAGATAAGCAAAAAAAATTAGAAAAGATTCTATGAACGTTTTAAAATGTATATATTATTATGTTTCTTGCTTCTTTACTGAGTTTTAATTTGTTTGTATTTTTTTGCCATTACTTCAGATTGGTGAGCCGGTAATTGTAGAAGACACATGCCTTTGTTTTCATTCACTCGAAAATCTTCCTGGCCCGTACATGTATGTAGAACGTGGAAATAAAACATAAGCTTATAATTATTTCTTTCAGTAAACACCAATTTGTTTTCAATAAGTACAATTTCAAGATTTGTAAAGGATAGGTGGTGCCATTGTAAGAGACAAGTTATGGAGTAGAGTATCTTTGTTCCCCTTATTATATGATCACAGCCTATCTTATCACAGTATCTCGTCCCTATTCTTTCCTTGCACAGACTGAGATTAGTCGGAATTAATGGTCTTCAGTGCATACATTTTATAGGTACCATCATCAAGCAGCCTTTGTGAGAGTTGAGATGATAGTTTGCAATAGAATTGTTTTCTGTTAATCAGTAATTTTGAAATTAACTCCTTTCAGGGAAACTTAAATTTTGTACCTACTCTATCTCGTATACAAACAATGTTGTATTTCTCCCGACCAGTGTGATTCCCTTCAGAAATCACATTCTCAGTTTGACTAAATTCCTATTTAATATAAAAGATATGGCGTTAAGGCACGTTGTAGTTAGTAGGTGTTAAAATATCATGGGTTGTCGGTTTTGACTAAATTCCTTTTTAATCTAAAAATTGTGGTGTTGAGGCACGTTGCAGTTAGTAGGTGTTAAAAATATCATGGGTTGTTTTTTAAAACTTAATTCATTTATTTTTCTAGTGGACGTGCTGCTGATGGTGATAAACAGTACATCATCCAGTGCTTTTGTTAAAGGACTATTACTCTTGCCGACCTTGGTTGATAAGGCAAACAATGAGATGTATTTTAGATTAAAGAAAGGATGATAAAAATAAGTAAACTGTAATGTGTAATGTATAAAAGAATGTGGAAAGAAGATTGGCTGTGGCGACCCCTGACGAAGGGAACAGCAGGAAGGAAAATAAGAAAAATAGGGATGTGGAAGACATAATGGGAAATGGGAAGGATGGGTTAATCTGTGCTCAACAGGGGAACATCGAGAATAACAAAGAGCGAAAGAGTAGTGAAAGACTTATTTAAATGATGTTAGTGATATTAGTGTTATAAATATATATATATATATTCATACGGGCTTGGTAATAGATGGAGTCAATATACGGCAACCAAAAATATGTTGCAATTGCAAAAGGCCGGCATTGTTAGCGGCCTATGCTCATTTATATTGCTTGATACGACACTCATTGACTGAAAACATGCACATTTGAAGTAACTGTCATTAATTCAGAGGCCCACACATTACATTAATATGCAGGTCACGCTTTTCGATTAACAGGCAAATTTTTTAGTGTGTTGAACAGTAATTGGTGCCACAGAAGGTTAAAGTTCGCATACTTTTTATTACATCGAGTTTTATGGTTGTGCTATTCAACTATCTAGGGCAGACAGAATAAGTCTTACAGTTAAATAGGTTTCAATTTTAGTTTTAAATTTTGAAATTTAAAGGATATTTTGTTGTTTTTAAGCAGACAGTAGGATATGTGGTTTTTATTGGACCGTCAGATTGTATAAAAGCATGTGAGAATGAGAAACTGCACTCATGCCAGTACCTGTTTAAGGATGGGATAGCTGAGTATTATACTGAGGCATTGCAGTTCAACTGAGAGCCACTTTTTCTAGTAATGCAACCAACCTCATCTATCTGTGAAAACCATTGTACGGTTGGTAGATTTTTTATACAATTCCATTACCCCCTCCCCCCTCCCGTTATAACATCTCCGTCCTTGAGGAACCCACAGAAGGAATATAACGCTTTTAAATGGTATTAGTTGAAATTTTTTGTTTTTATCCTAGAAAATGGTTCCTGGAGAAACTCAAACCAGAAGGTACGGTTTTCCAAAAGATCTTGAAATACAGTACCAGTTTAGTGTCTGGCAGATTTAAGTGTACCCCATCGAGTGATTGACCACCTTTACTTTGGTTGAAAAGCCTCGTAGAGATGATGTCTCGATAAAAAGACGGTGGAAGTGTATCCTCATCAGTGTGTGATGGTGTCTGCTGGTGCACCATTTATTAACAGCCCTTTCACCAATCACCATCAGCTCATGTAGCCGCCAGCTTGATGGTCTTTGCCTAGGTAATGTCCTCGGACATCTTTTTCAATTCTCAATTTTTCTGCTCCCAGTACCCGGTAAACCTTTAATGATCAGGATCTCGAAATTTGTCTGACGCCCAGACTGACTCCAGACCTCACATTGTAGACTCCAGATATGTTAGTACTGGCTATTCACAGAGAAAAAGCACTTATCTTAAAAGAATACTCTTAGGTCGATTCACAGTAGTGTTTTGCATTCTGACAAGCCAGTAATTCGGTTATACTTTGTGATGGTTTCTGGTTTTCTCTGGCCTTTAGGGAAAAGGATGATCTTTTTGCTAAATTGTTTTTGGCAAACTATTTCTAAATAACACTGGTGTTTCTTTGCCGGCGTTTCTGTCGCAAACTGCTCAGACTTCAGACGCTATCTTCATAAATCCAAGATTGGTTTCAAGGATTATTTATGGAATTGATAATCTAAAGGTTTATTGATTTAGGCTCGATCCTGATGGTTGGCTTAAAATATTTTGCTTTTTAGCTATCTACCCTGCTGTCTAAACCTTTCAATATTTTTTTATCCGAGTCTCATTTTCCGTCGTCCTGCAAAGTTTATAACAGGGGTTCTTAACCTTTTCCCCTGATTACCCAGTATTCAATAATCAAACGTCTCATTCCCCACCAACGAAATAGAGAGCTTTTCACGTGTTCAAGCATTCTTTATTCCATGTAAATGATCATAACATATATGAAGTACCTGACTAACAATCAGCTAAAAAGCAAGCAAATTATATAAATCTTACACTCTTCTTTACCAAATCGCCAATCCCAAAAGATCGCACACATTTCCAACATTATTTCAGAACATACATGTACATGTATATCTTTCCAACAATTCTAAACACAATAATATTATTGACACATATGTAACTAGAGTGAGTCACTCATAATCATTCAATAGGAAACTTAAGATTGCTTCTTGGTGACTAGTTTTTCTATGTTTGGTTCAAACTTGCTCATTTTCTCATTTTCCGTCGTCCTGCAAAGTTTATAATGTTGCCCCAACAAAAGGCGGGTTCCAGTTTTTGGACAAATCATTTTGAATTTGAAAAGAAAGTTTATTTGAAAGCGTAAAAGTTATTTTGAGGCGAACTTGCTTTTTTCCAGCAATTTTGTAATTTTGTCCTTATGAACTTCTTTTAGAAAGCGTCATTTATTATGTAATAGTACCCCGATTTTTGAAATACCTTATCGGCCCTTAATCCGCCGGCCCTAAGTGGCGTTATTTTTGGAGGGGTGGCGGATTTTGGGCCGGCGGATTTTAGGCCGGCGGATTAAGGTCCGGTGGATTAAAGGCCAAAATTTTGGTAAAATTAGCAAAAATTGGCGTTATTTTTTTTTTCGGGCTTAAAATCGCATAGCTTGGGGTAGGTAATAAAGACTTTGGTTGTATGACATGAGACAAACGAATTGAAACTAATTGATTTATAAATTTTCTTTCCCTAATATCAATAAAATGATAAAAAAAATAATAAAGAAGTTTCATAGTAATGTTCTTCCTTTTGAGACTTGAGCTTCAGGTTGTCGACATATCGATTTCAGCAAAAGGGTTTTCGCATAGTTGGGATAACTGTTCTGCTTCGTTAAAGGCTTCAGTTATATGGGCTTTTCTAAAACCCGAAACTCTTCCACCATCATTACAAAAATGGAAATGGTGGTCCAAACTCAAATTGAGAAAATGAAGAAAACGTTTTGTAATGAAGGAGAAGTAGAAGAAGGAAACGACAAGGAAAGAGAGGAAGGAGAAGAAGGGGATGAAGAACTCCCGTGCCTGGATAATAATGACATTTTGCCCTTTCCGATTCGGGTAGAATCAGACGGTGAGGAAGAAGAAAGCCAGAAAAAAGCTTGTTTTATTGTTATTGATTGAACATGATGTATAAAAATGAAGGAGTATTTTTTTTGTAGTTTTTTTGTTTTCCTTTTCACTGGGAGGCGTAAAATGCGGCCCTAAGTGGCGTTAAGCCGATTTTCTGGTCTGGCGGAATAAGGGCCGGCGTTATATGAGGGTTGGCGGATTAAAGGCCGATAAGGTAGTGTTTTAATGATAGCAACTGTACCAATGTATTGTATTGACTTTTACTTTGTTTTAAAAAATGATTGCTGATTACAAGCGTCGTCTTAGTGATAACATTGTCCAACCTTTATTTCCAGGGCTTTTTAAACTATTGACTGGATGGGAAGATAAAAGTGCACATGCAATGTCAACATTTGCCTATTCAACTGGAAATCCAAAAGATGAAATTGTGTTGTTTCGTGGCAAGACTCTGGTAAATAGAATTTTCATTTTCATTTTCCAAATATGAGAATCGAAAAAACTAAATATGAAAATTTATGCTGCATGTATACGTTGTTACGTGCATGACTAATTATTTGCTGGTTAATCTCCCCAGCTTCAAAGCCCTTCGTAAAGACTTTCTTTGGTATTGCTCTTTGAAAGAATGCCTACTTGATTTACGAAGACAAAATACAATTTGTTTACCTTTTACTAATGTATATGCATATTAGTATATACATATACTAATATGCATACTATTATTATGTATAATAATAGTATATATTATATTATTATAATATAGTAATAGTATATAATATTAGTATATAGTATATATAGCATATATAGTATATAGGTCTGTACATTCATGTTTCGCCGTTTCAGTTGCAGATTGGAACCTCGGAATGTTTGCATTTCATACATAGACCCATATCAACTGCCATTAAGTGGGACAGATGATGATGTGGAACATTGCCCGGGTTGCCCAGACTCGGAAGGCCGAGATTTTGTGATGTCCCAGAATACGCGAACCATTACATGAGCAATGAACGTCACATAATTGTTAGGGACACTGTGACAAATCTCAAGAGTGCTTAGCAATGTAACAGTGTGAATAAAGTGGAGTAAATATAGTTCGGTGTGGAGATACGCCTTTCTCCGTCCCACGGCCCATCAGTTCAGATTAAAACATTTATATATATATATAAATGTTTCAATCTGAACAGATGGGCCGTGGGATGTATGTATGTATGTATGTATGTATGTATGTATGTATGTATGTATGTATGTATGTATGTATGTATGTATGTATATTAAATGAATATGAAATGTCATCAGCAACAGTGCTCTACCACATTAAACCGAAGGAGCTATCATATAATCAGATATACGAGAAAGACACTCTAACTTTACAGTACTTAGAGTTTCATGTCTTTCACAATCTTCAGCTGTATACAAATGATCACAGCTGAAGATTGTGAAAGACACGAAACTCTGAGTTCTGTTAAGTTAGTTTCTCTTACTCGTATATCTGATTATATATATGTATATATTTATATATATATTTATATTTATGTATATATATTTATATTTATATATATATTTATTTATATATATGTATATATATACAGAGAGAGGGAGAGACAGACAAACAGACAGACAGGCAGAGGTAAGGAGAGGGGTAGCGAGAGCAAGAATCACCTCTATTTCTGTCATTTGATGCCATATTGATAAGATCGAATAACATAAAAGTTGGTTTGACAATTGTTTATTTCCTATGCAATAGTATCTAATGCTTCTTAAAAATTGAAACAATGTTGTTTAATACAAGTCATAAAATGTCAACAAGACCAATTGTTTTAAAATATGCATGTAAATTGTTTGTCGCAAATACACTTGTTTAGTTTTCCAAAACATGTTTGATTTGGGGGTTTTTATTTATTAGGAGTATAAAGAATTTCCGATGCTTTTTAAGGTGAAAGCATGAGCTCTTTTTGATTATCCCCTAAAGAATTTTTTGCCTTTATTTTTTTAAAAGGGAACAATCGTTGAACCCAGAGGGAAGAGGTTATTTGGATGGGATCCAATTTTTCAGCCAGTTGGATATGATCAAACGTAGGTAATTCTTAATTTGTGTAGTCTTCTCTTTCTGTTGCATGATTTTAGGAAAGTGGCTCTTTAAGTTTTGAATCCTTTGCAAAAAAAATTGATGTCACTGAATGCTCTACCCTGAAAACACAAATATCCCACTCTACCGGATAATCCCCCCTCCCACACCACATTTCTTCGACTTCCACAAAAAGAGAAAGGACAGTTTTAAAAACATTTTATTTGCTTTACTATATCAATTTTTCCCCTGTTGCACACAAAGCAAGAGCATGTAACCCCTCTGTCCGTTATAAAGTTTATACGGTATGCAGATAAAGGTTAAGAGAAGTTATAATAAATGACAGCAGTTTTATCTGGTTGTATTACTCTAAAGATTATTACCTCCGTCAAGGAGCTGATATTTTCGTTTCGTTTTTGTTTGTTTGGCTGGCTGTTTGTGTGCAAAATAGCTGTAAAAGTTATGAACGGATTTAAATGAAAATTTCAGGAAATATTGATAGTAGCACAAGGAAGAACTGATGAAATTTTGGTGTTGATAGGGATTACCTTTTGGATTTTGTTTGAGTTTATACATCATTGGACAGTATGTACAGAACAACCGAAGAAAGTATTAGACCTTTGTGAATCTAAAAGAAAACACAATACATGGCAACAAAGGGTGCAGTCTATGGCGTAGTTGGTTAAAACCCCATTCTAGTTAACAAAAGAGCCCCGGTGCATATCCGAGCAGTGGCTTTGAGTTTTTTTATAAGATGTTACTGTGCTTTTTCTGGAATACCATCAGGAGAAACACTAGGTTTTAATAAATTTGAATATTTTATTCAAAAGAACGCAGGACTACAATTTTGTGTAATTTTAACGTCATTTTCCCTCAGCAATTGAAGCTGAGATGGTGCCCTTCAGAGGGACTTTGTTTTGGCATTGAGGAATTTCTTGCCCGGATGCCTTTCATGACACCAATCAGTGGCTTTTTTTCTTTTGGAAAAGTTCCAAATTCTCCTCGCCTGCTTGAGGAATCGAACCCGAAACCTCTTGGTTACTGTGCAACCGCACTAACCATTAAGCCACGGCTCCTCGAATTAGGACTATAGTATTTACCAAATATTGTACAGTAGGTGCATGGCTACGGTTTTCATTTTCCGAGTCCCTTTCTAAACAGAATTTGTTTTGTTGAACAAAAATAAATGTTATGATCGCAAGCAGCATTGGTATTCATGATTGCCCCTGTGGATGTAACTGTGAGGAGAAAAAGTACCCTATCAATCAAAATAATGTAACGTATGTAAATATTCTCTTTTGTCATTTTTTTTATTTTTGAAGCCTTTTACTCGCATCAGATATCATACATAAGGACATTTACAATAACTTCTTTACAATATACGTTTTCTAAACGCCACGTAAGGTATTCTGTAGGAAAGATAAAAGAGCACTCATTAAACGCATGAGATCTGGTACTGAGCTGTAGGATAACGCTGCAGCAGTGCTGGTTTTGTACTGTAGTAAAATCAGTACATTAACTTGAGTTACTGAAGGAAATGGATGTGTTTATCAGTCAAAAAACACAGCTGAGTTTGAAATTGTGTGTTATACCATTTATTTTTATTGCTCATTGTTTGTAGAGTAACCTTTATTTGTAAGGATTTAATCACAGGGATCTAATATCATATATGAGATGATTAATCAAAGTTGTTGAGATAATATTTCGATAAGATACATCTTTCTTTCTGTAATTGCCTGGGTTATAGTGGTGCATAAATGAACTAACCAGAACCCAGGAAAGAACATCCCTGAAACAAAGGTGTTACAAGTAGTATCGGTGTAATTCTCGACGCAGAATGAGTGAAATTGGCGTCAGCTATTAATTCGGCAACCTCAAAAAGTCACAGTATTAACGGGTGTCCACAGATCCAATACTGTAGCCAATCTTTTGACCATCGACATCTACAAATATGGATTTTTTTTGTTTCAGGTACCTTCAATTGATAATGGATGATGCGACTTTAATTTAACGTTCAAAATAAAAACACAACTGGCACTCTCAAATCACCGAGCCAATATTATTTCTGTAGCACCTTTGCAAGATGTTCAGATGGTGTACGCCCCCTTACAAATAAAATATACCAACATATTTTATATATGTGTGGGTGTGTTTATTGATGTTTGTATATACGTGTGTATGCATGCATGTATGCATGTATGTATGTATATATACGTATGTATGAACATATGTGTATGTATATATATATACGTATGCATGGATGTATATGTATGTATGCATGTATGTGTATGTATGTAAGTGTATGTATATGTGTGTATGTATGAGTGTATGTATTTGTGTATATATGTATGTATGTGTATGTATGTATGTATGTATGCATGTATGTATGTATGCATGCATTTGATTGGTAAGTCAAAGGAATAAAGGGCTGATATATATATATTAGTAGTCAAAGAATCACCAATTAAGAATAGAAAATCAAGTCTTTGTACCTGATGGAGTCGTTGTTATGACGATTTGGTTAAAATAATTAGTAAAGAGAAAGTGGAGTAAGACTTGGTTATAAAAGCAGGCTACAAAGTCATTGGGAAATTGCCCTGTTTGGAACAAAGAGAAGTGAATGAAAATTTGATTAATGAAATGAAAGGCCAGTAAAAGATGGAAACATTGGGTGAGGGTCGACAAGAAATGCGACCAACAGATTAAAGAGGGGGAAAATGATGACGACGTGTAAGTTTCTGCTGATCCCACCATAAGAAAAAGAAAGGGGTCTAAATAGTTAGTGTTGGAAGCTATTTTTGACGAACAGAAAATAAGAGTAAATGCTGAAAATGAGATGGAGAGAAGGGTAAGACGGAGGTAAAGTTGAGCAGGAGGAGGATTTTGCCCGCAAATTGCAAATACACGTCAGAACTTGTTCAAGAACATCAAGATGAGATGAGGAAGCACCTCAAGTGCAAAAACAGAATGCTTGGTAACTAAGCTGCTACAGAAGAAAGAAAAATCAGATGTAGAAAGACAAGCCTAGTTGTGATATTGAAGACGCCTGTGAGTCACAACGAATGGAGAGGATGGTTAATCAACACTAAAGATAAATGCAATACCTGCTCAATTTGATGTGGTAGTTACACCATAAATCGCAAGCAAGCAGCTGGGATGGGAGTCTGACTGGAAAGCTTCCTTAGGAGATGGGTTTCACTAGTTTTAATTGGCACAGGGGTACACTGAGAGGCAAGGGGAAGTAAGGTTAATCACCACAGACTTAATTTGTACAGTATTCGGACCTGTGGTTGGGTTACATATGTTGCTCCGAAGGGTAATGCGTTTTGACTGTGTTGTGCGCCATTTTCGAAAAATCAGTTTTGAAAAATCATTTTTGAAAATCTCTCTCCTTTAAACTTGCGGTGGTCTAATAGGACACCTGGGACAATATTAGCTTTAAAAAAACCTGGAACGTGCTAACCGATTTGTATAGAAGATTTATCTCGGTGTAGGTCATTTTAAAAGGAACAGCTACTTCTTTTAGCATCTTTCTTTCATTGAACAAGCATAATACAAATAGGTTACCTGCCTTAAAATTGCCTTTTCTTCATGCATACTCTACATTAGAATGGCCAATCGACAATAGCTATTTTCTACAGCGATGCTAATTTTGCTGTGGATAAAGAGCTTCGAAATTCCTGCAATAACAAACTATGATATTCATTGCATTGCTAGTAAAAAAGAGACATTGTCCGGAAAAGTTTTGGAAAATCTTTCAAACTTCTTTCTGTACAGGAAAGTCGATTCTCTTTTTTTCTCTCAATAAAGAGTACAGAGGCCCAGAAATTAGATCTGTCAAATAGTTTCTGCAAATACTTTTCCACCTGCGCATGAAATTGAAACACCTAAAGTTTTCATAATTCAGCACCGTGTTTGGCATTCTGATCCAACAAAGAAAACTCGTAAAACTGATAAATTATTTTACTTCCACAATGTTAATATAACTCTGCCTTGGCAGGGCCACTTTTTGTCATCATAACATTAGCCTTAACTCCTTGGCCTTTTGGCTAAGATTAAGTGTAGAACTCTGGTCTCTCCTTGATCGGGGCTTCAGCTATAGGCCCCAATCATGCAGGACAGGTGGTCTCGAAATGATTGAGCACTGGGTGCAGGCAAAGACAAAAAAAGGGCCTTCCCACGGAGAGTCCTGGAGAGCGATCCGTATGTCTTGCATCCTATGGTGTCTTTCGTGCTTTTTGCCCCACTGTTTCTTGATCTGTTGCTTCCTTTCGGGTCTTTCATAGATGGGAATCTGTGAATGACAAAAATGATCCCACTTTTTATCAGGGGTACCATTAATGAAAGACCCATAACATTATCTTTACCTGCTAGTAACGTACCATTTGATTGTGAGGATTCCGTTGTTTACCTGGGTGACGCATCGAATTACTACTCGATTTCATTTTTGTCGGTGGTATCGAAGATTCTCAAGCGCGCAGCTTGCCACCACCATGTTTAGTTCCTCGAACACAAACTGATGTCTAGGTACCGATTCGGTTACTACAGAAAATGGCAAACAAATGGCTATCGCGCTCTTAATAGAAAGAATAAGAAGAGTGATTGACGAAGGTAATCTTGTTTAGGTGTTATTCGTCTATCACTCCACAGTGTTTTACACCCTCAGTTAAAGTATACTTTTTAGAAAAGCTACGTCTGAACGGGATCAAAAGTATAGAAAAAATTAGTTTAAAGATTATCCCATCAACAGAAGTCAGTATGTCTTAGCTGGAAATACCTAATCAGAAATGTGTAGTATTGTTTGTAGGTTCTTACAAAGGCCGATATTAGGATCGATTCTATTTCTTTTTTATTTGAATGACCTGGTGGAATGTTTAAAGCACTCAAAAGTGTGACAATGACACTGTTAAATACACTGTGAACATTAGTCGAAATTGTCTCGATGAAGACCTGAAGTGACTTTGAAGTATTTGTACAACAATGTTTTAGTTAAAACCCTGAAGAAAGTCAAATCGGAATTAATGTTATTTGGTATTCTCAAACATCTTACAAACAATCTGTAGCTGCCAAACAATAACTTTGCGAAACTTTCCATAAGAGTTTCAGATTAGATATGTTTGCTACATTGCCTCAAACCACGTTTGATGACTGGAGCAATGCAAATACACTGCTATTGTTCTTCTTTGAATGCATTTCTGTTGCCAAGTACACATATTGAGTGAAATACAATGGAACAAACTACTGTCCGAAGACGTATGTGCTGAATAAATCATCAATATTAGTGTACCAAACGTGGCTTGTCGAAAACATCTCGGTGGTACATGCACTCGAATGCTTCGACTCGCTTACAACATCTGGAAAAACCATCCCACAAACAACGTGTTGTATGGTTCCTTACCTCGTGTATCAGGGATTGTGAGGCGGAGACGACTTTCACTACCAGGACATGTTAGTCGCCATGATGAACCAGCAGGAAAACTTCTACTTTGGTCTCCAGATGCAAAAAGGAGAGTTGGCCTCCCTTGTGTCACACTGAAGTCGGTCATCGAAGAGAAAGCCGGTTTGACAGGATCTGAACTGATAACTGCGATGGCTGATCGGCTTCGAGATTTATTCATGTTTCACCAGTGTATTCTGGCATTGGGTTAAGCAAAGAAGAAGAAAGAAAGAAGAAAACGTATAACGAAACGCAGAAACGTGGTACTATTTTCGTCAAGAATTGTATATGTATTCGTTAAAACTTGAAAGAGTCAAGTTAGAAATTGCAAGCGTAGGCATCTTTGTGGTGAGATGCTACAATTTCATATCCCATAAAATTAGGAAGTGTGAGAACTTTATTAGGTTTAGAGTTTTATGTAAAAATATTTTAAACTAATTTTCATTTTTAGAAAGTTTTTGTACACACCCAGTTTTCGAGATTTTCCTCTATATTTGCCAGTGTCGAGGCAGATTCCGTATCGCGGAAAATACGTGTCTGAGATTTAGGAATCCCTTTTGGGCTTGAGGCCGGGTTACACAATGTAAAAATATTCGATAAATTTTAAATAATGGAAAATAATAGATAAATAAAAAGCGTATAGTGGATGGCTACATTCCCGTTGTTGTGTATTTTTGCCAGATGGAAGAAATGTCTTTTCTTGACTATAACGAGAATGAGTGTGAAAGGGATACAGAATCCTTTTTTTGGTCAAACATTAGGATTTTTTGGTTGATAATATACTACTTTAAAATTGGATTGCTGTACTTGCGGCATACGAGGTAACGACTTATTTCAGTTTTAATTACATGCTCTTCAATAAAGAGTATAACGCATTCCTGTTTTTTTGTGTTTTTTTCAGGTATGCCGAAATGGATAGCGATTTGAAAAACAGTATTTCTCACCGTGGAAAAGCTTTACAATGTCTTAAAGACTATTTTGAAAATCAGGATAGTTTGCAAACGTCTAGAGAAGAATTGCCGGCTAAACGTTTAAAAGAAAGTTAAAGAATAAGGAAACTTTAATGAATATCATATGTATGTAGATATCTATTAGCTTCATGTAAGTTGAGTAATTGATACTCACCCATCAAGTGTTTACAAGAGTTTTTTGTGAAGAGATCATACTTGCCCAAGAGTAAAAAAAATCCACAAAAACAAATTGAAACTACAATCTTAAAACAACAAAACACAACTTTTTGAAGTTGTTACATGTTTACCGCAATAAACAGTAGTTATACCAGCTTTTTTGTGTCTTTCCCTTTTGCTCTCTCTATTTCTTCACCTTCTCTTTCCCATAACCTGCCCCCCTAATCTCTTGTCTGCAAATATATAATAATAAATAATAATAATAATAATAATAATAATAATAATGATAATATTAATAATAATGGTAATAATAAACAAAGTTCATGTCCAGCATGACAGCCCGCACAGGGAGATGGTATTCACCTGCCGGACGAGAAAACTTAACCCCGGCTACCGACCAGTAGCTTTAGAGGTTAAGCACCTTCCTCAATATGTTGGTAGTTCCAATGATGGTAGATGTTTGGAGTCCACCCAAGACATCAGGGATGCCCAACTCTATCAAACTGCGCTCCAATCGCCTCGTCACCACTCCTAAGCTTCCCACGACGATTGGGACAACGCTGGTAC
>RDPX01000284.1:247812-270869 GCA_003991215.1 Morbakka virulenta | reverse complement strand
AGAGAGAGGGAGAGAGAGGGGAGAGAGAGAGAGAGAGGGGGGGAGAGAGAGGGAGAGAGAGGAAGAGAGATGGAGAGAGGGAGAGATGGAAAGTACTCTTTCTTTCCAAACCTTATCCCACTCAATATATATATACCAAGTGAACAATTTAAAAAATAACAAATATTTGAAACCTTTGGCCAACATTAAAAATCAAACAAATCGTTTTAAATTTGTTTAAAAATGCAATAAGAACAACTAAATTAATAGAATTTTTTTTCCAATTTATTTGATAAATTTATTCGTGATAAGCAGTTTTACCAATTCACATTGAAACATGTTACTGGAATAAATCTGCTTCCTGAAACAAGAAATTATTCATATACCCTTGGTTTCTCAAAGGCAGGGACTGTTTCTTTGTTTGGGAAGTAACAGTTTGTAATATTTTTGTACTTGAAGCAGTTCTTTAGATACTCTTTCATCCTGCCTGCCCTGAAATGAGACCCCATTACACTAACTGACCACAATTTCAATATGACTATTGTTTTGGCTGTTTTAAATACAACGAACAACTATGAGTATAACGCAGGGTAAACGAGTCACTGCCCAGTTGATCTTTTGGACATAGAAAAAGCCTTATATTTCCAAATGAAAAACTGGTATTCTTATTAATTTTATTCTAAGATCAGCTAAATCAACCATAAAATTATTCATAAAATTTATTCAATAATGAAGTCTAGCAATCATTCTTCTGATACTTTATTGATTGCAGGGTTCATCACTGGTTATCTGATTGAAATGTTTTGTTTTCATTCACAGTTCCTTGATATGAATTTGTTAGGCAAGATTATTAATGAAAGGAATTCAAAGGTATTTTTCGAACAAAAAAACCCATGTCGTACCGCTTTCTAAATGATATCCCCATTCAAATACTATGATAAATACTAACCATTGTCTGTACTGTGAGTCACTAACGTGGTTGCTATTTCAATAATTGACTGACAATCTATCCAACAATACACTACTTAGGACTTAAACATATGTTTTCTCAATTCAAATAATATCCTTCACTTTTACTTAAATACAGGGAAATAAATGTTATTGAATATCTCAAACTATTAGAATATTCCTTTGGAATATCCAAAGATCTGAAGAAAAGGGCTTGCTAGTTAATTTTCCTAAGTCACATGTTCAGACACTGATCTTCCCTTTTTCCAGTTGCAGCTGACAGAAATAGCAGAGACTAATTTCTTTAGCCAGTCTTCCAGTCCACATTTATGACAGAGTGGGCTGTAAATATACAAGACGTACCAATCATATGCGTGAGAGAAAGGCCACTTTCTACTTTCTTCATCCTCTGAAAGCTACTTGTTATTATACGAGTGTGTTATTTTATGATCAGTGGAGTTTAAAAGCTTGACCAGGCTAGAAGGTTGTCAAGCCGCTTAGGGGATTCCATCAATAATTCCTTTGTTAGCGTTGCCACATAAAAGTTTTGCCATTCAATAAGCCTCAAGGTTTTGAATGGTTTAAAGTTGAGATTAATTTGTAAACATCGTCTAAGGTCAGATGCTCGTGTGTATAATGTCTGCAATTAATCAAGAAGGTCAAGAAAAGAGCAAGTCACACGATACAAGTCTAATTCTGTTATAGCTACAAGAAGAGAAAGGAATACAATACAAGTCTAATTCTGTTATAGCTACAAGAAGAGAAAGGAATCATCGTAAAAGTAGAACAAATCTGCTTCTTCTTTTTTTTAGAAGGCAATTCGTGGGAAAATCAGCCAACAAAAGGAAGTTTCATGCCTCATATCTTTTGAGCAAGTAAAATAGATGGAAGGTTAGGGTAAATGCTCTTGGGTCTATAATACAGAGGAAAAAGACAACGAAAGAAAGGCATCATATATTGAAATGTTATAAAAATCAGTAATTTTGTAAAGCTGGTTCTCTCTGGATACAAAGATAGTAGGAAAAAGCCACCATTTAGACGTTAGTATAATTCGTTGTATGTAAGAATTCAGCAACCATGTTAAGTGTTATGGCAGGATCAGTGAAGTATAGGGCAGTAAACAGAAATGATCGAAAAAGAAGAGTGGTTGTCATTACTACTGCTGTAATTGTGGGTATTTTGATATTTGTCGCAATTGTGCTTGCCATGCTCCTACGGAAAGAAAAGAGCATTATATATTATAATAAAACTCACTCAAAACCCGAAACTCACATTGGAAGCAATTGTGGATTCATTAAAGGAGTAACAGAGAAATCATTTTTTGGAAAGAAAATATTTGTGTTTAAGGGAATACCATATGCAGTACCTCCAATTAAAGATAAACGTTGGAAGGCACCAATTGACTTGAAAGCTTCAAATCAATGTTGGAAAGGCACTTACAATGCAACAAAGGTACGTCTATTGATTCTATTGATTTTCTGCTGCTTCTAAGTGCTACAAACAAGTCAGTTAAGAAATCCCTAAATGCAGACTTGTTGATTAGAATGAATGCCATTTATATTCATTTGAAGGTCCTGTAACTTTCTAAACTATAACTAAAGCTTTTAATTTTTATGTATAACTGACTTTGAATTACATATTAGAAGAAAGATAATAACATAATGATTATAAACTCCTATTCTAGAAATTAGGTTAGATAAAAATAATCACCCTGGTGATGGCATTCTCCTGTTTTTATTACCTAACGTTTTTGACTCGATATGAATATCCATTCAGTACTTTCCTTCAAACGGTAGAGTTTTTGATCTTTTGTCTCCTTTATTCCACCAGTTTCAAAATATATTGACAATAGTAGAGCCTCTGGGTACTCCAATTGTAAAAAGATGGTGCCAATTTTTGTGTTTGAAGGTTATGATTTCAAAATGTTTATGCTGTTATTACTAACCGGATTGATTTCAAAACTGTCAGGTTCATTAATCTTTATTTCGTGACAGTGATGAAAAAAAGTGTGTTTTGAATCCATCTTTCTGGAGCTCCCATGTCAATTTTAGATAAGCCAGTTTTTCTTTTCTTAATCTCTTTAAAAAGAGTCATCGAGTTCAGTCCCTTTTTATTGAAAAACGTAAATAGTGGAGAAACGGCAAGTCCTACTTCTTGTTTTCGTTTTTCGGTAACTTTCAATTGGAGACGATTTGCTTTATCTTCCTAATACAAATGATACATTAACCTTTATAATTCGATCGGAGCATGACCCAAAAGTTGTTTTCGTTCTGTCAAATAAGTAGCAGTGGCACAATGGTTGATTTCCACAGCTTATTTTCAATAACAAGGTTTTGCAAAACGTCCTTGTAAACATGTTCATATTTGTTTTAAACTTGATTTTATAGAAAAATTAAAACTGTGCAAAGTAATGTGTCATTGCTGTAATTAATCATAAAAAATATAAACCCATCAGCTGTTTTAGAATTCAACTGAGTCTCGCGGGTACAGACAATCTACTACTATTTGCAAACTGCATATTGATATGTGTGTCATGCCATCAGATTAGGATAGCACCAGACTTGAAACTAACGAAAGGGTGGTGAACAATCAAACATAGTAATCAAAGAGTGTAAATCGAGGTACAATTTTCGTTAACATGTGTTAGAAAACGGCAGGATTATTGGGAAATACTCAAATTTATTCACTTACTCGGACCATTCTGCTCTATGCAGCATAAAAAGTCAGCGTCAACCTGGCCCGTCGCCGTTATTATTATGTTTTGACAGAGATAGTTTCATGTCTAAGTTACAGGAACTAATTGTAACGTGTTGTGCTATTCATACTTATCAGTGGAAAGAGGTGAACGTTGTCCTTTACTTTAATTTACTTGTGTCATATTTATCCATCCATCCATCCATTTATCTATCTATCTTTCTATCCATCTATCTATCTATCTATCTATCTTTCTTTCTATCTATCTATCCATCTATGTATGTATGTATCTATCTATCCATCTATCTATCCATCTATCTATCTATCTATCTATCTATCTATCTATCTATCTATCTAATTATCTATCTATCTATCTATCTATCTATCTATCTATCTATCTATCCATCCATCCATCCATCTATCTATCTTTCTATCTATCTATCTATCTATCTATCTATCTTTCTATCTATCTATCTATCTATCTATCTATCTATCTATCTATCCATCCATCCATCCATCTATCTTTCTATCCATCTATCTATCTATCTATCTATCTATCTATTTATCTATTTATCTATTTATCTATCTATCCATCTATCTATCTATCTATCTATCTATCTATCTATCCATCTATCTATCTATCTATCTATCTATCTACCTGTCTGTCTGTCTGTCTATCTTTTACTTTCTATATGTGTAGTTAAATCTATCCAGAGAGCAATTTCCTGAACCAGAGAACACCCGAAGAAGGAGAGCTATCGCCAATTTGCTTTGGGACTGCGTCCTTTTTATTAGAGCTGATGTATAACCAGACTATTCATCCTTACTAAGAGATAAGTGAGAAGTGCAACCATCCGACTAAAGTATTAATGGAGGAGGAAATGTATACCGGTAACGTCCTTTATTTTCAATAGGTGTTTCAAATTTAGATTTTCAAAGAAAAACAACCATTTAACGAAGAGAAAAAGAAATATGCGATTAGGTTTAATATTTATGGATGTTGGTTAAGTACTTCAGCGTGACCAATGCACGTTGATGGTAATTGTAAGAAAAGATGTCAACAAGACCTGCAAAAATGAGGCCTTTGAAATTCTATAAAAGAAATTTATAAAATGGAGATAATTTCCTAATTAAGTTAATTAATAACACCAGTAGAGGTGAACGTATTTGCTTCAGGCTTTGTTTGGGCCACCTTAATTTCCTTATCATAAGCCACAGTCTGTCTACTCTTTAAACAAGATATGTCTATAAACATTAAATACAAGGCATTTAGAAACCCTAACATGTTGTGGTAGATTTTGACTGTTTATAAATCCTTTGGATTTATAACAAGTACTTCAGTCTACTGAGGCTGCACTCTGTAGCATGTTTTACAACATACGTAGCAGTTGGCTTTATTTTCTTTATTTGAAATAAAAGTGCAGTTTTTGATTATGTTAAATTGGTGTTTTGTCGCCACCCTGTGCTGATCATTTGCAGTAGGGTAAAAATGTAAAAACACTATTAGACCAGCTCTTGACAACACTGTAATCCACGCACGTACGCACGTACGCACGTACGTACGCACGCACGCACACACGCACACACGCACGCACCAACAGAGCCATTTGAGGTTAAGACAATAAACACCTGTCATGGATCCATGGGGGCAATTTTGGACCAGCCATTATCTTAGTTTATTTCATTCAACCATGAAATGAAAACATTTAACAGATGATCAAACAAAATCAAACACACGCAGATACACACACAAATTTGTGTATTCCAAGCTGGTCTCTTGACTTACAAATACACTTTGGGTGTATAAAATGTATTGATATAATTTATTGACAAAACCTAATGGTATTCGTAAAAAGAACCCCAGTAATACTGGTACAAATTAAATGTTAGAACCCATTTTTTGGAGCTACATCTATCCCGTCGGACTTTAACTTATATCTATGTGCATTGATTTTTATTTGTAATAATTTACAATTTAATTTAACATATATTTTATAATTTAAATGAGTTGTAATGACACAAACATTCATGACTAGAATATGTAAAAGCTAAAACATTTTAAAAAGACGTTACTCAGATATTTCAAAGAATGATGTAATGTATATTAAGGATACATATTTTTAAGTTTCGCCAAAATATATCCCTAAAGTTTACCTTGCAAAAAGACAACTCTCGTCATTGAGAATAGCCTAAGAAGACAAAGGTAAGTGCTTACCATACCGAAAAGGTATATTCAACTCATCCATATCTTTGACAATACAGGAAGCACAACATACAGGTCCTGACATTCATGATTGTAAGTTGTTAAGAATCAAAGGAAAAAAGCAAGAACTCGAAAGTTTTCTCGAATCTCGTCCTTCAGAATTCAGCCTTGGATTTATTCTTAATTTCTTGGTTTTTTAAGCAAATTTGTCTCTTCGAAGAAACTTGGCTTATCTTAGTCTTTTCTATAGGTATTAATTATGATTTGAAGTGCTGTAATGAGTTTTCCTCTCTGGTAGCAGCTCCGTTTCTTACATCTCTTACAACATCTTGTGTGACTCAATTTTTTCAATAACTTCATCCTTATGCAATTTTTGCTCTTCGTTGTAGCAAGTCTTTCTATGAATGTAGTTTATTTTCTAGGACAGCAAGATTGTGGACCTGACTAGCTTCTGAGTGTTATTCTTCATCACATGACTTGAAAATATTTAGGTCTAAGGTAAACTCTTATCTCTTAAACTCACCTTTTATTCATCTTTTTTCCTGCTTCTTCTTTCCTATTTCATACAGATATCGGCTTTTATCCTTGAAAGGGTCCAGGAAACCAGAGAAAAAAGGAAATAGAATTGAACATCAGTAAAGTTATGAAGGATAATGTGCATAAAATATCATCTTTAAAGGTCATGTAACATGCTGTCCATTGCTGCAGCCATCCAGTTATTTTGTTACCTAATTGTAAAAGTTTATTTCTTTCAATCTCTGGTTCGGAATTCAAATAACAATGGAAAACTAGTTGGACTGAACTAAACATGATAAGGAGAACAAAATCCTGGAGAAAAGCCCGGAGCAGCTTTTCGAGTCCAAAAGTTAACTAATTGAAGAGTTTCAAAATCAATGGAGCCAAGACATTCCAAGCATAGCTCTTTACAATCTATTTGCTTCAAGAGAATTCTCGGTAATTATAAGAAACGAGCTTTGTAGAGTGCTATTATTATTAAAATTACTGTTATCATTGTTTTGTTATCAAGTGACTACGTACAGTCTAGTGATGGAGAAAAACTCGTATTCAATGCCAAACAAATGGGAGAAAAAACTTAATGCAGGAACGTATACTGTAATCACAGGAATGAGATCAAAGAGGCAATCTTAAAGATGACAAAGCCAGACTTTTGCTAAGCCTGATGTTGCAGTAATGAATTCAGACTTAATTAGGCCCCATTAAATAGGCCCCCAAAAAACTATGTTTTAATATATGCCACAGGGCAGTCAAGGTATGGGTATTTTGATGATTTACCACTGGAAGCAAGAAATCCCTGGTGACAAATACATTTTGTGAAGAGATAGCATGATAGTAAACTCTCAAGTTAGCATGCAGACCATCATAGTGCTCCTGTCAACTGTATTTGATTAAAATGATTAAAAATGTCTACACAAATAATGAGATATGTATTTTGAACAAATTATAATTCTCCTTGTCCTTTGAGTAACAAAATAACTCATTGACAAAAAAAGCTACAAACGTGCAATTCGCCGTGTCATCGAATTTTGTGGGAAGCATATTTAATATTGGAAGGAAAGAAGATTTTTATCCTTTTCAAAATTTTATGGAAGTCTTTCAAAGTAAAAATATAGAGACAAAACCTCAAAACGTCCTGACAAAACTTGAAGATCCTAAAAGCTATGACAATAAATCCGATTTAATATTATTTGTAGTATCATTTATTAATTTACTTTTGTTCATTATTATAACAGTGAGGAAATATCGTTGTTTCTTGTTGGTTTGAGAAGCTGGTTTTTTATCTTTACCAAGTCCTATAGTATGTTCATTGTAAATATTATTATCGATTTTATTCTGAAGTTCAAACAAACAACATCAAAAATTTTGGGTTTCTTTAAAAAGAAGCACCCTGCAAAGAAACTGCAAGAAGAAAGAACCTAGAATACAATCTCCCTTGGTAAGGCTCTCAAAAGCTAACAATATGATTCCATACTTACAAACGGTGAAGCATAATTGCCTAGGGTTTTAGACAATAGCAATAACTTGCTGATGAATTACAAGGGATCCTCAAAAATCTATTCTGTATGAGACAAAATCTATGACTTCTATTATATATGTTAGACCATCAGGAAAAAAGGGATAATCACCTACTTCACTTACATATTGGCATTTTAGCACGTTAAAAAACTTGTCAACACAACACCTCGAGATCAGAAATATTCCTACAGATAACAAGGAATTTTATGTAGTTGGAGGATGCTTGGAACAATGTGAAGGGTTTTCACATTCAATTTTATCTGAATTGTGACCTCCTGTTGAAAGGAACTTTTTTATGCCAAACAGAAAATGCAGTATTTGTAAAATGCACTATTTCAGCTAAGTGCTGAACACACTAGCCATACATACTGAGACTATTATGGGTAACTTCAGTATATATTTGCACTAAGTAATAAAAATGTATGAAAAGATTAACTAGAAACGAGGTCACAGCAACAAAATTGATAATATTCTTCATTCACAGAAAAACTCAAGCTGCTTTTCATAATTTAGCGACTATAAATAAAAGTCCAAAACAGTCTCGAAATGTGCAAAAGAGGTAATTTGCTCCATTTTTTGCATCAAACAGTTTTTGGGAGATACCTCTATATGCCACTGTGGTCCTGAATACATTACAGTAGAATATCTCCTACAAAGCTACCCATTACAAAAGGATCTGAGAATGAAACCCTGGGACCTGCTGATACATCATTGAGGATAATATTTTTGGGGCCTTTTGGGAGTCTCTAAAGTCCTTGTTTGAGTGGTAGAGGAAACAAACAAAAGGAAGAAAAAAAAGAAACAGTTTGAAAATCAAATTCTTACTATTTTGTTTGCAAAGTGATTGCTTCTACACCTATTTGGTTGAGACTACCCTCCTCAAATTGTAAAGATAAAAGCACAGTGAAAAAATTACCAACATAACAAGATGAAAATATTTGTTTTCCTGACGTTTTGTCAATGGGTGATTTAATAACAGGCATATCCAGTACAATTTTTAAAGAGTTGATAATTTCTTTATAGCATTCTTGAAGCCATTCATTTGACTAGTTATTTTTTAATCGTATAAAGCATATGACAGCCAACACGCAAGAGTATATTAACCCTAAAAAATCTAAACAAGGGTATTAATTCAAAATATTGTTGGAAAGCTTTGGCTTTTCAAATATAAGCCATTTTGATAAGGAAAAAGGGCTTTTTAATCGATTGATTAACGTGTCCCCTTAAAAGCTCCTCTGCGATACTCTTAATAAATATGGGTTCAAGTAAGTAGAAATTTTTAAATATTATTTAATGATGCATGTCCTTGTTAAAATGTTATCTGAATCCTACTGAGAGCACATGTTTTAATCTGTAACACTTAGTCACGTGTCTCCTTTGACATTGATTCATGATGATTGAAATCGTAGTAACATTATAATTTCAAGGTTATCTTTAAAAATTGAGTTTTATTACTGATTAAAATACCATATTGGCTTTGCTATTGGGACGTTTCAGTTAAAGGGCTTACCGTAGTGACTCTGGTTGACTCACCTTGAACATCGCAAGACCACAAAACTCCAAAAACATTGTGCAAAAACAGTGCAACAAACCAAATATACAACGCATGCCTCTAAAACAGAGTACTTTGGTTCCTAATAAATATAAAATTAATGCTAGAGATAAATATATTGACCAAGACCACAACCACATATTTCAGACACTGATCGGTATGAGATTGCAGAAGTTGGAAGGAAATCATCTGTAAACAAATTCAAAGTTGAGACTATCAACTTTTGTGGCGTTCCAACACAGGATCACGAAGAGGTAATCAGGATCAGAAACAGGTACATTACTTTGGAGAGCAGTCCGGTAAAAACGTGGCCCATAATGTAAGATAAGCAAGGCATCTTGCTCATGGAAGGTAAGAGAATACAGATGTTATTGTCACATTCGAAAAAGCATAAAATAGGTAACCTCGAAATAAAGGCAACAGTATTTGTAATCTTGGGATCTTGTACTAACCCACTGTTTTCGGCTTCAGTAAGACAACTTCTCTTGGTTTGCTACAGTGAACGACAAAAGGTTTTGGAAAATATTAAATAGTAAAGACAAAGAAAATGGTAAATGTCATGGAAAAACAAGAATAAAGCTTCACTGGGTGAACAGGGCAATAAAGTAGAAGGGTAGTGTCAACAATTATAAAAGTTGTTAGCAGTACAAAAGCAAAGATACGGGGTATTAAATTAGCATAAAAGACCGAAGCCAAGAATTTGTTAAAAGAAAATTTCAAAGAAAGAAACCCAGCTAGTGAGCACAGAACACAAAAACATCTATCAGGTTTTTCTCAAGCATAGTACAAATGACACTCTGGGCTCTGTATACACGAGAATAGCCAGCGAAGCCATCAAACAATCTTACACATAGATACCCACACTATCCGATGTTGGAGTCAAGAATGTTTTCATGGACGTGGTGGACTTTCCCGCTACGAATATCTTAATTAATCGACAGCACATTGATTTCAAAACTGTTAAGATGTCTGTTACCCAAATGTATTAGCAGGCAGTTTTTAGACGTCTAAGGTCAACTTGACTCCAAAGTTATCTTGCTATTTCCAAACTGTCTTTTGTACTGTAACAAAGAATGTTTGTCTAGCAAAATTCATTACAGTAGTACTTATCCAGCTCTTTAAACAAGTTTCAAAGGTGTATAGGAAAAGATCATGCTTGCCGTCTTTTATATGAAAACCCTTAAATAGGCTAATTTTTCTACAGATTGGTTGCAAAATAACGAAGCATCTCTGTACAAACTTGTCTTGGGAAAGTTTGATTTATTCATCTCTGCAACAGCTATTTTCTTCGTCTACTCTTACACCTTATGATTATGGAAGAATACGAAGGCCTTTAAAGCTTATTGTTAAAATAATTCCATAAATACTGAAAGTTAATCTCAAACATCGATTTAAACACCAAAGTTCTTTAAAAGAGAAAGTTAAATTACTAAAACATAACTTCCACGAGTTGGATTTAAACAATGAAATAATATGTTTGTTATTCGGGATTATTTTGTCTAAGCCTTGTTTTTGAACTTACCTTAGACAAAAAATGACACTGCAGAACCCAATTTTTGTAGCATAAAGTATAATTTTTAGGCTAATTCGAATACTGGATTAAGAATCTACAATCAGATTTTTTCCATCATGTCAATTCTTTTACAGAATTGGTCATCATTTTTTTGTAATTATTTCAGAAAATTCTGAGAAGTAAAGACCACAGATGAAGTCCATTGCTTTTGAAAATTATTTATGTAAACATGACCAAAAGACATTCACTTCTTTATGTTAAACCTATTGATGACTCTTACCGCCTATTGAAAGAGAGGTGGTACCTCAAGCAAACCTCAAACGTTTTCTATTGGAAGTTCAATGAAAGAATACAAGTCTATGAGAACTGTCATTACCGTAGGATTTTTGCAAGTTTGTTCTTTTCTGTTACTCCAGCATAAACGTTTTTCGTCTTTGGTCTAACTAGACACCACGACTCACTAGAAAGTGGTATCCGAAGTTTGTCGTTGTTGCAAAACTCCCCCAGATCAGTTTTTTCACATGTGTGGAAGTCTTACCCTAGCAAGGCAGTGAAGAAAACAAACAAAAGCCATACACACAGCATACAAAGAATAGTTCAATCGTAAGGTAAGATGCTTAATAGTTACTTGTTTCTATAAACCTACGAGTACGTACTTGGTTGTAAAAATAGTCTATACCAAATATATGCTATACACTGTAACAAGCTGTTTGAATTTGGTTTTTTAATACAAATGCTGCTTACAGCTACCATGTACTATATTAATTATTCTTACGCTATATTTTCAGGTTGGCAATCAAGATAATTCTTGGACCCTAAAACAATGCTGTTCATCATGTTACTCTGGACTTTTGCAGTGGACAAGTGGAAGAAGAAAAATCATTTCATTTGTTGTATCGACGATTTTTCGTACGCTTTACCAATCACATTTCTGTCTGCTACTTCTGGCTTTCAAGGATTTCTCAAAATCCGAAACTGACTGTTCGATCAGTCCAACTGAACATTCTCACGAGCTACCCATTCCAGATAATAGTGCACCATTACCTGTCACAAAGTCCAAATCGGATTCATCAAAAATTCCAGTATCATCCTCCTCAGATTTCATTTAGCCTGATGTCCTCAATGCTATTTCTCAGGCTGAACTTAATGATTTAATTCGTGATCTCATGGTATCTAAGAAACGTGCTGAAGTGTTAACATCTAGATTATACGAATAGAATCTTTGAGGATGAGAAATAACGATAACGGTTTTCATAAGCAAACTGAACATCTGTCATCCTATTTAAGTGTTTCTTATTTATTGTGCCACTGTTCGGATATATGGGAATTGATGCAAGACGCGCAGCCTGACTACAATCCAGCTGATTTAAGACTGTTTGTAGATCATCAGTAGGTATCTTAAAAGCAGTTTTCCTGCATAATGGCAACCTACATTCACCATATCCTAGAGGCTATGCTATTGGTTTGAAAGAGACATATGAGACTTTGAAGAAGAATCTGGATGCTATCAAGTACAAAGAGCAGGAATGGTTAATCTACAGTGATCTAAAGCTTGGTATATTATGCTGGGATTGTAAAGAGACTATACGAAATACCGCATCTTCCTCTGTATATGGGGCGGTAGAGATGACACACATCACTATACTTGGAAGACCTGGCCTTCTTGCACAAAACCCAACGTTGGAGAGTATAACGTGAAGTGTGATACATCGATCAAAGCCGAAAAGCACTTCTTTCACCATTTTACATTAAACATGGCCCATGAAGCAATTTATTAAAGCGTTTGACCCCAAACAGCGAGGCATTTACCTTCATTCATTGCAAGTTCGCTTGTCTTAGTGAGGACAAATTAAAGGCAGCGATCTTCATAGGACCACAGATTCAAAATATCCCCACAGATACCGAGTTATCAAAGCTACTTAATAGTATTAAAAGGAAAGTATGGGCAATATTCAAAGAAGAATTAGAGTAGTTCTTAGGAAACAAATGTTCTGAAAACTACCCAAAAATTCTAAGAAATCTGATCAAACGCTATCAGACTAATGGGTGCCGAATGTCTATGTCACTGTTTACATTTCCATTTAAATTTTGTATGCGGAAACCTATGGGCGGTCAGTGATTAATGCAAAGAACACTTCCACCAGACCTCTGCGACACTTGAACTGAGACAACAGGGTTATTGAAAAGTCAGTCTACTAGAGAGTTATTGCTGATTTGTCAAGAGGAAGATCGATTCAGCTTATAACAGGACCTCTAAGAGACTATTTAAATTTTGAACTTTATAAACTTTACATAACTTTATGGTTTTTCAAGTGGTGTTATAGTTTATAAAAGCATTTAAATCATTTTTACTTGCTTTCTACAGTTAAAGAGTAAATCTTTCCATATACTTTCACCAATTTTCTTAATAGAATATAGCCCTTCACATCATAATAACCTATAATTAATGTTGCGTAATATTTCGTTACATATGTAACTAGTTATATTACGTAACAGATAAACTGGAATGTAATAGAAAAAAACTGATTCCAGATTTGAACTTGGGTCGTGGAATACAGATAGAAAGTGACTACTTCGCTGATCTGATATGATTGTTTCATTCTGTTCCTCAGTTTTATCGTTTTGTTGACACACGTCCTTGAACGTAAAAACACTCGCCTTTCAATAGTCATCCAATAACAAATAGTTCTTGACCAATTCTTTTATTTATCCATATATAACATATATACATTTATGTACAATTTTTTTGTATCGAAAAATGCTCTCTTATCTCCTTGATGTTCTCAATCAAGGAAATGTCTCATCGAGGAAATGTGTCTTTTCTTAGTCTTTTCCATAAGTATTGTTATAGGTCGTGTTTTAGCGGAGCCGTGGTTTAATGGATAGTGCAGTTGCACATAACCAAGAAACTACAGTTCGATTCGTCGAACTGACGAGGAAATTTGAAACTTTACAAAAGAAAAAGCCATTGGGTGGCGTCAAGAAGGGCATCCGGCTAAGAAATTTCTCACTACCAAAACGAAGTCTCTCCAAAGGGCTCGTCTGAGCCCTAATTGTTGGGAGAAAATGACGTTAAAACTAAAAAAAAATATCATAGGATGTGTTCATTGAACTTTCCTCGCTGGCACTACCTCAGTTTATTGTATTTCGTGTGACTCATTTCTCTCGACATCTTCATCTTTACGGCATTGTTGATCCTGGTTGCAATTAGTCTTTCTGTGAATGTACTTTCTTTCCTGGGACAGCTGGGTTGTCTCTAGAGTGTTTTTCTCCATGTTATGGTTTGAATTTGTTTAAGTCCTAGGTAAACTCTTATCTCTTTGCCTCATTTATGCCTATTTTGTTTTAAAATATTATAAACGGGAAAGTTTGCACAATATTTTATTGAAGGAAGTGGTATAAATTGTCATAATCTCTAAAAATACGAATAAACTGAAAAACTCACAGAATATTCTTACACATTGAAGTGTGAGTTTTTGTCCCGTTTTTAAGATGAGAGACGTATTTTAATAGCATTTCGATCAATGACCAATCCCCATTTTTTTGTTTAAAGTTTTCAATTAATTAAGGTTAATCTCAAAATATTCATATGAAAATTTTGATAAAATAAAAAATAGTTATATTCGGGAAATTATTATAAAAGGTAACACTATTTTCTTTAAAAAGCAATGATAGTTGACAGTCGTGTAAAAACGCTGTACTGTAGCTACTTTAATAGTATTTATATACATATCATTTAAATACATATCCTTATCCATATAGATTTCCATATCCATATCCATATCCATATACAGATACATATCCATATCCATATACAAATACATATACATATACATATGCATATACATATACATATACATATACATATACATATATATACATATACATATACATATACACATTCATATACAGATACATGTACATATACATATACATATACATATACATGTACATATACATATACATATACATATACATATACATATACATATACGTATACATATACGTATACATATACGTATACATATACATATACATATACATATACATATACACATACATATACATATACATTTTTTGCCTAAATAAATGATGCAAATATTTGTTATTTTTCTCCATAGTTTAGAAACAAATGCCCTCAGTTCCATGCAAAGACAAAAACAATAATTGGAAATGAAGACTGTTTATACCTTAATGTTTGGACACCAACAAAAAAGAGCAATGCAAAATTGCCAGTTGTTGTAACAATCCAGACTGAAAACTTTATGACTGGAAGTGGCAACGAGGGACTTCTTTCGCCAAATACTGATTTTGTGGATAAAATGAATGTCGTAGGAGTAAGTCTTAACTTCAGGTTAGGAATCCTAGGCTTTCTTTCACTTGATATATTATCTCAAGCCTCACCGCTTAATGTATCTGGAAATTATGGACTTTTAGATATTCTTCAGTCACTAAAATGGATAAAAGAGAATATTCATAACTTTGGAGGTGATCACAATAAAGTAACTATTATTGGATTAAGATCAGGAGGAACTGCAGCGCTGGCTTTGATGGCATCTCCTTTGGCTGAGGGGTTATTTCAGAGAGTTCTAAGCATGAGTGGTGCTACTGTCTTTAACACAACACTTGAGCATGCTTCTAAGACTGATGAAGCATTTTTGAAGGCTACCGGATGTGAGAAAATCAGCAAAAACGATATCCTGTCATGCATCTATGAACTGTCACCTAATAAAATACTAAAGACAATGTCACCTAGGTTTGTATACGCGTTTGGAGAAAATGCCCGAAAAGTTAGTTTTCCAGAAAAGAACATCATTTATGATTCTGTTGTTGTCATTGACAAATATTTTCTTTACGGGAATCCAGCCAGATTAAACCAGTCAAGGGATATCAGCCTTATGATAGGAACCACTGCACAGGACGTATCGCAGTCTCTTTGTGATAAAGACAACATCAATTCATCCTGGAGCAGTTTGGAGTCTTTCCTGTTTAAACGATTAAGAGATTTTGGAAGTAATATAGATTCACAAGTGTTTAAGTTGTACCCAAATAGTAGCACAAAACCTCAAGTCCATCCTTGTTTTACGTATTCCTCAATGGCTACAGATATCAGAGAAACATGTCCTACAAATTTTGTTTCTAAAGGAATATCAAGATCTGTTCCAGCTCTGTACCGTTATGTTGTTATACCGTCGCCTGAAAACCCTATTACGCTGTCTTCTTCTTTGGAAGAAAAAGCTGGGGCATTTCACCAGTGGGATGCATTAGCATTATTTGGATTAGAAAAGTCAACTTTGGAAAAACTAAAGTATACTGAAAGAGAAAGAAAGTTTATGCATGGGATCAGAACTGAACTTGTGAATTTTATCAAACAAGGAAAACCTTTGTATAAATCATGGACATTTTTTCCTCATTCATCCATGATTTTTGCAAACAGCAGTTTTTATACTTTGCAAAATAAAGAGTTTCATGGAGAAGAATGCCAACTGTGGTTACAAAATGGACTACTAGAATATGGGTGGAATACATAGCAAAGATGTGTCAGCCATAACGGTCTTTGATACCCAAGCCATTTGAAATTATCATTTTATTAGTGTTCGCAATGATCACTTTTTGTCATCAAATTCACAACAGACGGGAGAGCTTATATATATTGGCAGTTACTCTCAACAAAGAAACTCCAACAGGATTTTCTAGAGAGATACCAATGTCGTATGGTGTTGAACGGAAACGTGTAAGTTGCTGGGAGCATTATTCTACCCTAAATAAAATTTAATGGCCTCATTAGAGCTTTTTTTTGGCATATAGGAAAATGAACTAAACGAGTAATAAATCTTTTACACTTATTTTACACCTCTCGATTTATTTTTCTAATTCATTGATAGGGATTCCTTTGTTTGTAAGGTATATATTACTAAAAAGTTGCCCTGGACCTTTATTGCAAAATGACAAAGTCATAGGCTTTATGATATAGCAACAGAGTGTCAAATTCAAAAATATATACACTTATATGAACAAAAAAGGTACTTCTAAACTTTGTTTTGTTGCCTGATACCTATTGCTATATGGTGTGTTTACCATCTTACAAGAATGTTGGGTCAAAATAATATTTTTCTGCAACTAAGAGTTTATTAATACGAACAACACATAGTGCTATACACTACTATTTTTATGTATATATATATGTACTTTGAATTAGGTACCACTAAAAGAGCCTTAGCAAGGTACTCCCAAAAGATATTAAAAATGCAACTGATGGATCTTGTACATCAAATTGACAAAATATGTACAATGTCCTGCAGTCATCAGTAATGCTATTTCTATCAAAAGATCTGATAAAGTGTATCGAGACTGATTAGTTCTTTTTTTGTAATATTATTGGTATCTCAATTTTTCATCAATTTATTACTTTAATGACCGTTTAGATTTGTTTTATTAAAGTAAAAATATACTCCTTTTAGTTTGAATGATCTTGAATGAACTCTTTTGTTAGTGCCCATTCTACAAAATTGTAATAAGTGCTTAGAACAGTAATTCTAGGGTAAAAATTTGCATTGTCAGTAGTGCACTGTTTACGGTAAATGTCTTCTACATTATATTCTTTCTGTATATATTATGAACTTATAATGTTTTGCTATGAGCTATTATGTCAGTGTGTACCAAAAAAGGCCCAAAATCCTTGTTGAAATTTCGGCGCAATACAATGGATAATCATTTATGACAACAATACACAGATTATATGATTTTTTCCTAGTAATTTTCAAAATTTCAATGTTTCACTTGCATCCCTCTCTACATTTACCTCCGAAAAGGTTGTAAAAACTAATAACCCTGTCTGTCGTTACGAGAAAAGGATTCCTGGCAGTACGTACTTTGACGTTTCTTAGGTGGGAGCCAAAAATCTCTTGGATACTAACTAAACTTATGATTAAGCATTTGGGGAATTCTGCCAAGTTAGTAATCACTTTAACACTGAAATGTTTATCATACGATTTTGAAAAGAACGAGAACAGAGTTATATTCATAATTATTTTTGTATGGCATTAACCGTTTAAAAGGTTAGAAGTGGTGTAGTACTTTTTTCTTTACTTTTTTCTCCTTTTTCTTTATTTTTCATTTTTTGATTCATGTCTGTGTCAATTACCACTGGTAACAGTTTATTTATTCAGAAGTGTCTCACTTATAAAGGAAAATCAAATTTGGTGCAGTACTTCTAGAGGCTTGACTCAGCCTCTCTGGTTGTAAATTCGTAGTCAAGGACTAGACCGCTACTACGTGCCTAGTATTTCATTACTTTTCTAAATTTTCAACAAAATTTAGCTTATCAAATTTCTTGGGAGCTCTAAACATGCAGATCTGGTATCTTACTTACTAAAACTCAGAATTCTGAATAATGGATGTTTTCATGACATTAGGGTACATGACATTTAATGTCGATGTCAACTGTCAAACAAAAAGCTCATAAAACCACAGACTCATGAGACTGAATACCAAGCTTTGAAAAAAAGGCGATACACTGAGAACGTTAGTAGTATCAAAATACCTTTCTTCCATTATACTACAAACAAACAACACAAGATTCAAAACTTGTAGTGAGCATTTGAGAACAAAAAAAAACTGATAAGCCATCTCAAAAAAACAAGAACCCGCACTCTTCAATGTCCAGAATACAGTTGTTGTGATATGCGGTTTAGAAATTTTCCTCCTCCTAGATATATGTTAAAGACTCTATCTCTTAGCCATAAGAATACAGCACTTGATCGTTTTGTCCCTAAGGTTGTCTTAACAAACGTAGATGGACTTTTAAATTACTGTAAAATCAAATTTAGAGGGAATAATTGGAGACATCAACAGCAAGGCATTAAACTACACCCACAAGTGTAAGGAAATGAAAACATCCCGAAATATCATGATGACAAAAAAGTGTCTTGAGAAAACCAATCTTTTCGGAATCCCATTCCTCAAAGGGTTGGGTATATGTATTACGAAGAGGGACACTGACCCTGAAAAATGTCTGTCGCCATAAACTTACAACACTTTTAAAACGTCGAAAAGAGTAGAAAGAACGCAAAATATCCAGTTTTAAAAGAAGAAGAGAGAATTGAAAACATCCTAAAACCTTGCTAGATGAGAAAATGATCGACAGAACACTATAAATCTATGTCAACAAGAAGTAGTCAGCTCCCTCGATTGTATGGTCTAGCAAGAGTCCAAAGAAAAGACATTCTTCATACAAGTACTATCTTTGCCCTGGTTGGATTGCCATATGCGTGCTTTCAAGGTAGCCAGGTGGTTGTCCATTGTCCCTAAATGTAACATCAACCCATCGATTTAGGTTGTGTGTAATAAATAAAAAACTGTAATCTTGGAAAAGGATGAGATCATGATCAGTTTTAATGTGTCCTTTTTGTACGCAAATGTACCTGTAATGGAAGCTATCCAATATTGCTCTGCAGACTTTACAGCATACCACAAGACCAGAATTTCCTTTAGATCGAGTCATTTAAGGTCATCATATTTACTCACGATGAAGAGCGTAAGCTTCTGTACTCAGACATGAAGTTTTCCTATGACGATGCTATCAGTCAGTTATCCTTAGCATGGTTCAACATGCCCATAGACATAGGATTGATAATAAATTATCATGCTTTGGCTCCCTAACGCTAAAATCTTTCAGTAGTGTCTGTTTTCTGTATCATATCTACCGATCATTTAATTCATGGTATTGCTTCCAAAAATTCCTACAGAAAGCTAAGATCGTATTAGAATACACCCAGTACCCTCCCACATTTTATGAGCTCATTATGAGAAAGACTCGACATAATCGTGGGTAATAATTAACATCTGAAAAATAACCCAAAAGGTCACTGTATGCCAAAGTCAGATAACATTCTCCTGATTTAAAAGGGGCAGAGAAGACTATTTCTACATATAGCTGAAGATCTATGCTTAATCGTGATGGCACTTACAAAATTGAAAACAATGCTACAATCACTAAAAACAACAGCGAATAAGAATACTCAAAATTGAGATTGTTTATAAACTCACGTGTCCACTTTGCTCTCCACTCTATGCAGGTGAAACTTGTCGACATATGAGCACTTGGTATAAAGAACAAATCCGAAACGAGCCATTTTCCACCATTTAAGAAGAAACTGTGGACATTCTACAATTTTCCTTTAGGGGAGAGAGCTTCCTATTGACATTACAAGCTCTATACAGCCGACAACTCAAATCTACGATTAATATCGAAGGTAAATTTTGATTGATTTAGATCATCGGAAATGTCTGTAAAGATGAAAGTCTGCTCCTCCGAAATTCCCAACATTAGAAGAAAATCATTGAAGTTGACTAGATTTCTTTACAAAAGGATTTGCTATCATTACTAAGGAATGTCTGAGGTAAAGTCGTCTAAGTTGAATAGTTATAAACTGAATTTAGTCCCTTATGGAAACTACCCAAAACATATATTTATTTATTACTTTACTTGGCAGCAAGGCGTTTTCCAGATATTGAGCTATTCCATATTTTGTATAGAAATACTCCTAATATCATGTAAGAAACCTGGAATCAAAAATCCCATACATGACAGATAGCATAATTTCAATAGATGACAAATTTTGTCAATTTCAAGAAAGAGCAAGGTAAGTAGTTATAGAGGCAAATTAAAAAAAAACGGCAAGATTTTATAGCATCATTTCCATTTATGAGCACGTCGCAGAAGAGCCAGCGAAAAAACATTAAAGAGAAATTTCTTTTCGCACTCGTACGCTATTCAGCATTATTTATTTGTTTTAGGTATTTTCATAAGGAACTGAAATGCTGTTTTAATGATTTTGGGTTTCTAATCCGTGGTTAAATTTTCTTCAGTGGAAACATTTAAATCATGTTTGGCATCTGTTTTACAACGAGAGAGCTTTCACAGTTTCATAAAATTAATCAGTGGAAATTTAAATCATGTATCTTATCTGTTTTCCAATGAGGGTACTTTCTCAGTTT
This sequence comes from Morbakka virulenta, assembly GCA_003991215.1. Classification (NCBI taxonomy): domain Eukaryota; kingdom Metazoa; phylum Cnidaria; class Cubozoa; order Carybdeida; family Carukiidae; genus Morbakka; species Morbakka virulenta. Next base: position 249,947 of record RDPX01000284.1, on the reverse strand, counting down.
AATACAATTTATTAAGGATTAAAATATGAAGTATCCTAGAATTTGGTAATGGGTAAGACAACTGGTAATTTATTAAGAGAAGCTGTGCCGATTTTGAATATGTTATTCCTATAAACTATTGACATAAATAAACCAAAATCATTGATGATCAGCTGATACTTACAACAACAATATAGCATAGGGTTGTTAAATAATCGCTTTTCTGCAGTGAAATACATTGGTGACAGACAATAGTGCGTTTCTTACCATTTCAAAAAAAGTAATTCTTTCAACAAACGGGGAAGAAAGTATTTTTGTAAATTACATTGCGTAACCTTCTCTACTTTATCATATAAAAAGTGGCAAGAACAAAGGGATCACAAATCAAACTATGGATCAAACTTATAATCAAAACATTCGAATTCTAATTTGTTATTCGAAACACAAAATTTAGGATTTTTTTTGTTTTTAATTCAGAAAAGCTGACTGGATTGTTATTGCAAAATTGCTTGATAAACTATTTGAATAAAGCTATTTCAATATGATTGTGATTTTCAGCAAAACGTACGAAAAATGCTGCCAAAGTGACTATTTCGACAGGAAAACAGAGGGAAAGCGAAAAAATGGGTACCTTTTTTGAACAGTTAGAATATATGATGTAAGATTTTTTTTGTTTATGAGGTCATTTTTCCCAGTAACTGAGCTCAGGCAGAGTCCTTTAAAGGGACTTTTTTTGTGGTAATAAGGAATTTCTTAGCCAGACACCCCCCAGTAACTTTTTCGTAAAAGCTCTAGAGACTTTTTGGGCTCTCTGGAAATTTAACCCAGCACCTCTTGGTTGCAATGCATCCGCATTAATCATTAAGCCATGTATCCTGATATATGGTGTAAGATTGAATTTTTATAATTTAAAAGATATAGTAAGGGGCAAAATAGGAGCCTTGTAGTTAAATATCTTCAGGTAAAAAGAATACAGCTTCACACGGTTTTAGTAAGATTGTTGAAAACAAAGTCCGAAGGTAGAGAGCTAAAAATGGGAAATAACTTCTAAGGATATAGGCCTGTGAAAAGAGACTAGGTCCTTGCCGAAGTCTAAAACGAATATTACACGAATATTAATATAGAGATAAAAAAAAATTAAAAATAGTTATCAATTATTATGCCAATTCCTTAAATTCCAAATTACCAAAAACTACAAACAGATTTTAGGGAGGCATCAAAAGCTTACTGCAACAGAACAGAAGAATTTCAATTAGTTTTTCAATAGACGGGTTTCTGATGACGTATTATTATTATCGTTTTCAGTCTCCACGCGGTTTCGGGTGCAAAATATAAACAAAGAAGGTGGATTTCATTGTATTTCCCTTAATTACTACGTGATTTAATTTTGAAAACCATCCACTTTTTAATGTAATTTTTGCAAGGTCTCAGCCGCCATCTTACTCCTGTTTTAGCTATCACTGTTTTGTCTCGACGTCCAAATCAGGCTTTGATTTTTTTTCCCGATAAATGAACTTTGATACCGTCTGAAGATATCGATTGTTTTTTTCCCAACCCAACAGAAAATGTTTTCGTTACATCGTCAATCAGCGTAAAAGCTTAATTATTCATAGCCTGCTGACGTAAAACCACTATCTGCATAATAATAATAAACTCTAATCGAGCACGAGGATCCAAAAAATATTTCAAGAGACGTTTTTCTTGTTCTTCTACCGACCTTTTCTCAAAATGGCAACTTCTTTTAATCTCACGTGGGCGAAAAATTCTGACTACTTTAAAAATCTCGAAAAGGAAGATCAAGAAAAATATTTGAAAAAATTAACAGAGAGAGCTTTCTGAAACATTCAGGCAGATTCTTTCTTCGTGATTTCTTTTCACGCCAATATATAAGATTTTCTGTCATAAATTTTGAAAGCTTTGGTAGCAAAGAACGGAAAACTCTTGAGACAACAGCTTCACTGACCTGAAATCGGTACGCAATATCCTTGTTTGTCAAACCCATTCTTAATTTAACCAGCACTAACAAAAGATGATCTGCGACTGTTAAAATGTTTGCAACAGTATCTTGTGGTCCATACTGTAACAACCACTTAAAAATTTCATGGCTAATACCTGTATAAAATTGCAACAGAAGTCCACGACTTTTAAAATTTCTG
>RDPX01000284.1:237184-247520 GCA_003991215.1 Morbakka virulenta | reverse complement strand
ATGTAAGCTGGGCTGGAAGGATCATCAGACTTCTTACCTAATAACATCAAAAATTAAAGAGTCAGACAAAGTTTTAAAATGTCAAATCAATCCTTAGATCTTACATAACATACAAAACATACTGAGGAAACACATACAAAACAGTAAGAAATAGTTATTATATTAAAAATACTAACCAGATATGAAGTGTGCACTGCAGATTCTTGCATGTTCGACCTGTTGTTCACTCCAATCTAACCTTTGAATTTGCCTCAACCACTGCTCTCTCAACTTCCTATTTTTCTTTGGTATCCGATAAAAAAACAATCTTTTTGTTTAGTACTTCGATTCGTGCAGCCTAAAGCACAACAAGATGGCATTTTCTTCGTAGTAAATGTAAAATATAACTAAAAATCAGGATAACAGTACTGTACAACGCACCACAAAACACTGTTCTCAAGCAAAAACACGAATGGCGCCGATTATGTTTTGCACCCAATTTTCCGCGCATGCGTGCGCAGCACCCAAAATCAAAACAAAAACAAAAACACAGAAATCCGTCTATTGCTTCTCGATGGACGAACTTAAATCTGATCTTTTAAAGGTTAAAATAGACCAATAAACAGGTACAAATTTTATTCTGAGGTATTTTAATTCACCAACATAGAGCCATCTACAAAATTTAGATTAATCAAAGTGGTATCCGAATGTAGGATAATTGGGGGAGTATCACAAAAGCTGAAGCATTTCAGCTTTGGTTTTTTTTGTCATAAAATGCTTGTGAAAATGTATAAAAGCTCGAGAAGAAATCGTCTAGTTCACAATCTACATAATATCACACACACAAAAAGAAAATCTCTAGCAACTGCTGAAGTTTCGTAAGAACAAGGATCTTCTTAACCAGTACCAGTTATCCTTTAGTGTTGTTTACTTTTTAGCAGTTAAAAGTTAATCTTACACATTACACTTTAAACCTTTTCAGGAATTTTCCCGTGACATAAGCCTTGACGTATTTTTGGATATGTCAACAACATTCAACTACTTGTGTTGACAGAAGTTGGTAGCTAGCCTTTGCAGACTGAGACTGTGTCCATAGGACGAAATAGGACCCTCTGTAACCCAAATTAATTTAAGTTAACCCCTACTATTCTCTTTTACCCGCTACTGATCCTTAATAACTCCTAGTAACACTTACTTACACTTCTAATCCATAGTAACCGCTACTAACCCCTTTGATAACCGCTACTCTCCCTTCTCCCTCCCAAATTAACACTTACTATCCCTTCTTAACAAAAATAATCCATGATAGCCCCTTTTAATCCTTACTTACTGTCTCGAGCTATAGGAGCCTAAAGAACCCAACAACCTTGATCCTTAAAGAAAATGTGATCGAAATATCGGTTACATGAACAAACAATATTAAAGAAGCTAGCGGTGACGTCGAGAAGATCATAAAAGAAATGAGAAAAGTAGAAACTGAAAAGAAATACAGGGCAAGGTAAAAAGATACGGAGAAGTAAACTAAACAGCCACTTTTATACATTAATAGACCCAACGGGAATAGATTAGATCATTAAAAATAGATATGTGTTCAAAAGAGAAGGTAAGACTTATTAGAAGCAATCGTAGATGCAAAGGGAACACTAGAAGCAGATAAATAATTAATGGGAGCATAAAAATTAAATGTGAAGTAGCCTTTTTTTAATGGTTGAGAATCATGCAAGGCATAATGCCCCTAAGTGTATGGAAACATGAAGAAATGACAGAAAGAAAAAAAGTAAAGAAAAGAAAGGAGAGAAGGTTAAACCAAGAGAGGAGTTAAACTTAAACTTCAAAACGTATAAGTCCATGGTGTAGGTAAGCACTGAGAACTCAAAGATTTCCACAATCAGAGAGTAAAAAACTACAACCATACATAGAGATATCACAACGAGAGACAACAATTAAAAACGTGGGTAAAAACGTTGAGAGAAACGAGATGCAACAAACTGAGGTGGTATCAACTAAAAAAGCTCATCAGAACACTTACCATGATAATACCTATAGAAAAGACTAAGACAAGCCACATTCTATTGATGAGACAATGGTTGAAGAGTAGCAGCTAGACTTAGACATATGAAATTACAAACACTGAACTCGATAAAGAACGTCAAGATGAGGTAACGGAGCATCTGTCAAGGTATTACAATAGAATTTCATGCAAGTGTGAACGAATGATTTATAAAGATGGCCTCAGGGGAAAGGTAATTCTTATCACGCTACAAAGAACCAACCTTTTTAGAAACAGACTTGACAATAAATTGAATATAAGAAACCGAAGAAAGAACCGGAGAAATTGACAAACCAAGCATTCTAATTGAGAAATTATCCACAAGAGGAGAAGCAGCCTTATGCTATAAACAAAAAACTTGTTCAGTTAGCATTTTAGAAATGTATATAAATGCAAGGTTATAGACTGAGACGGTCCTTTCTGGTGAACCAAAATGTGCATTGGTATAAACAATCATGCTTTGATACAATTCTCTATTTTTTCCTGTGTCAAGTATTTCGATCCCTATGAACAAAATATCTTCTTCTTCAATCAACTTCTAGATATTACAAAAGTGCTAGGGAAGGACAGCACACCTCCTCAAAATATAAAAGAGCTTAAAAAAAGCGAAAAGAAACGGAAAATTTACTCTACAAGACTGATATTTATTATTTAGTAGAACACAATTGGAAAAGATATTAAGAAGGATGTATATGGAATATGGAACGGGTTTTCGCCTAACATACATCAAACAAAGCAATTAAATGATCGAAAACAAGGTCCGAGGGTCAAAACCAAAATAACGGAAGAAAATGTAAAGAATATAGACCTATGAAAAGAGAATAGGTTCCTGTGGAGGCCTAGTCTCTTTTCGTAGGTTGAGGCAGATCATGTTGGTTTTCCTGATATTTCATGGAACAAGAAACACTAATCTTACCAAGATTAGTAATAGGTAACTGCATTGAGCATAATAAAGACGTGTTAGGCATTACAGAGAAAGAAAAAGCCTTTAATATAATTTAATGGGCAAAATGTCTTGTAATTCTAGATATATTAGACGACGATTACCAGTACGGAACGGTGTTGTGGGGGACCTTTTGTTAATCAAAGTACAAATCTTTTGATTGATAATGTTTTCAGATCTAGCAGATATTGATAGAAAATTAGTTAGGGAATTTTTCTGACCATATTGCGTCCAAATGTATATCAAACTAGGATTTTGTAGATAATATCGGTGTTTAAGAAAATTCTGGTGAAATAGATAGGTAGAACATCGATAGGTAGATAAATAAAATATATCATATTATAGAAATATAGGACTTCAGTGGATGACGAAGGATTGAAGGAGTCACGCAATATTATAGGGATCAACAGCAAGAAGGAGGCAAATAAAAATTGGAACACCCAAAAAGATAGCTGAGGATGACAGTAAACAGAGATAGATAGATAAATAGATAGATAGATAGATAAATAGATAGATATATAGATAGATAGATGGATAGAGAGAGAGAGAGATAGAGAGAGAGAGAGAGAGAGAGAGAGAGAGAGAGAGAGAGAGAGAGAGAGAGAGAGAGAGAGGAAATAAGCGTTTTACTATTTTGCTGACGTTTTGTGATGTCAGTGAGATGCTAAGCAATTCATATCTGAAGAAATACACACAACAGTGAAGGGAGTTAACAAAAATCTTTTTTTGTTATCTTGGTTTTTATTTAAGGGAGATCATTAATTACGAAAACCACCAGTCTGATGATATTTTCCTAAAGATAGGGCTTTCATTAATTTGATATTGAAAACAGAAGTGGCAGTAGAAATCTTCTTATTTCTGTTCCAAAATGTAAGTATTTTAGTTAGAAATAACATATGTGAAGAGATAATATTTAAAGTAAAACTTCTTTATGAAACCCAAATTCTAGTTTTCTTTAGTCATAAAATAATTGAACATTATGCATAATCAAACAATCAGCTATTTTTCAATACAGTCTGAATGTAAATAACATATCTTAAAAGTAGGCATTCCATTTTTTAAAAGCGATGGAAAAGCTGATGTATCGACTGTCATGGCATGTTATGTCAAATAATGGAAATCAAACTTAAATCAATCTTGAAGTTGTGACGGTGTCCTAAGCCTTAAATGAAAGAGTCTGAAAATTGGACTATTGATTAACTGAGCAAAAACCAAGGTACTCCGTATGGGCTCAGATCTAACTCAGCATATGACGATCGATCATGTTCTTCTGGAAACAGTGGATATGTACCTTCCCGTAGCTCTCCAGGTTAACCTTCGACTTTAAATGTACATAGTGGTGACTAGTCCTATCTATACCTGCGAAACATAGAAGTCTTCCAAGAATATTGTCAAGAATCTAGACGTGTTCTATCAACGTCAGCTATGTCGGATTCTAAATATAAGCTGGAGAGACCACATAACCAGTCAGAAAGTTCTAGAAAGATCAGAGCAAAAGCAGTTGCATCAAATAGTAAGAAGTAAAGAAGTGGACATATTCATCTCCTGCCGCGAGAACGACCCGCAAAGCATGCCATAAACTGAACCCCAACAAAAGGATGTCGTAAACATGGCAGACCCAAAATAACCTGGTGATTAATCTGCAGAAGCGATTTGAAAACAAGGCACACTGAGGTAGAGAACATTCCTGTCCTGGCGGAAGACCGCAACCGATGACATCGCCTCGCTGGCTAAAGTCCACAAGGCGGGAGGATCTAAGGTCTAAGGTAAGGAATATATTTTAAAGGACGCAATGACTAGACACTTTTGTTGTTTAAATGACAGTCTAGCCTGCATGTTGACTAAATGTTCAACACATACGAGCCAAAATTAGACTCATATTTTGAATATATGTCTCTCCTTTATCTATATACTTCGCCAAAAATATACTTTAGTAGAGCAAATTACCAAAGAGAGAACAAGAAAATACCATTTACTTATCAGAGAATTTTTTCTCACGAAATGTCAATTTAAAAGAAGAGCTAAGAAAGTTTGAAAATCTCAGACTCTAATGTTTATCTAGCGTTATCCCAAATGAAGAATACTTAACTAAATGAATCGTCCCTGTTTAGGGAAAACATAACAAGAGAAAAGCTATCTTGTAAAAGCTGTAGCTATTGACATCAATGTACCAATATTGGCAAGTAGAGACAAAGACAGAGAATAGTTTTACGACAATCTAGATAATGCCAAAAGCAACTGCAAACCACAATATGTCATTGTTATGAAAAGGAGATGTAAAATGCCAAGGTACGAAAAAATAAAAAAGATAACATTGTGGGAATGCACAGTAAAAAGTTAGTTGAATGGTGTAAAATAAACAAGCAAATGATACTAAATGTGGTTTGGAAATCATGTACGGCGCCCATGGACTTAAAAAAATCCAGGTGGCGATGCCAAAAGTTTGACTGCATCAGTGTAAACAAGAGGTTTAGAATTTCAGTATGTCAGTGCCGCACCTTCCCAGGGGCAGACTGCTATAGTAATCAAAACTCAGTTGTTTATAATATGAATGTTGGCTGAGAAAATTGAGAAAACGAAGCACACGAAAAGTGCTAGACTATGAACTTAAGTCAATACATAAGCATAAAAACAGGAGTTCGATAAGGCTGCGTATTATCTCCAGTTCTCTTAAATATATATATTCAAATGTCTCTCCTTAGAGTGATAAATCATTTTAGTAAATCTTTGGTAGAAATTTCTGTTAAGAAACTCAAAGCCATTTTGTGAGAACGTCTGAGAAGGCTTGGATACCCAAAACAGTAAGCTGACAATTTTAGTTGGTTAATGTGATTATCCCGAATTACTCTAAAACTACTGCTTTCCAAGCCTTTGAGCCTTAAACAGCAGGCAATAATCCATCCAATCTGTCCTGATGGCTGAGAAAGAACCTTCTAGCAACCAATATTTTGAATAAAGGGTTAGTACTTACCAGAAAGATTACTCTTTCTGTATAAATGAAATCATACATTACCTGCCTTATGATATGTAATCCACTTTTTTAGGGAAGGATGTTCTACTTTGTAATGGGTTGGATTGGCCAATTTTACTAACAAAAGTTTTTACTATGATTTTAAAAGGATATTTAAGCAACTTTTACTTCCGTGAACCTCTCTGGTATATGTATTTTACTTTGTTCCTTTCATTCTTCTTTACGTGAATGTCACTAAATTCTTCCGTCAAACCATAAACTGTCACGTAGAGACTAAGCAAAGAAACTAAGCTATCATCCCATTTCCGCCAGCAAACAGGTCAAGATTGATCTTTTTATTGTAAAGGGCAATATTTTACAACATGAATGAATTTTCTAAAATTTCTTTAGAAGATGATTTTCAATCAGAGTAACTATGTACACAAATTAGAACGTTGCATGCTAACTGATGAAGTGGACATTGGAATTACAAAATGATTTAGATTTGGTTTTGAAGGCTCCCTATCAAGCCTATCCTGGAATTTATAAGATGAAACTGTTAGGCCACAGTTATGCTTGATGATCTACGCGTGACAGAGATATTAAGCAAGTAGTTAGAGCCTATAATAAGTAACTGATTTGTGTTTCAACAACAGTAGCTTCCTTACAGCCAGGAAAGTGATTTAGAGTAAACAGAACCCTTGGAAAACAAAGTATTATTCATTCATCATGGGAGTAGATTAATGCACATATTACCACCGCTTCAACAGCTGCAGTCACTATTAAGAATATCATTTTATTTGAAACTCATGGTCTTCCCCAGGTTATAGTTTCTAAATATAGAGGTAGTTTAGTCAAAGCAGAATTTGCGACCTTCTGTAGAGCGAATGGAATAACCTATATATGTACTTTTTTTTAGTTTTAACGTCATTTTCCCCCAGCAATTGGGACTCAGATGGTGCCCTTTAGAGGGACTTTGATTTGGCAGTGAGGAATTTCTTGGCCGGATGCTTTTCCTGACGCCAACTAACGGCTATTTTTTCCTTTGTAAAGTTCCAAATTCTCCTCGACAGCTCGGGGAATCGAACCCGGAACTCCTGGTTACTATGCAGTTGCACTAACTATTAAGCCACGGCTCCTCTCAATAACCTATATATGTACTTCTCCTTACCAAATCACATCTAATGGATTACCAGACCGCAGTGCGGCTCATTAAAATGAGCTCGAACGGAACAAGGATGGTTCATTGTGAAGAAGGGCTGTCCTGAGTATTCCATTGGTGTATTATTCCAGATTCATCAACAGGAAAATCACCAGCTCGGTTACTGCTTTGCCTCTCACTAAAATCATCATTGGATTATATCCTTCCTAATATATAAGAAGGGGTGAAAGCAATGCAATCAATACAAACGCAACAACATGACCCTTCAACCATATGGCAAAGCTTCAAACTGTTGTTCAGGGTAATCAAGTGTTTGTCAAATGTATGTCATTTGGTAAGACCTAGTAATATGGTACTATTGTTCATAAAACAGGTGCTGCTTCGCATGAAGTCTAGTTATTTAACAATAAAGTCACCAGAAAACATTAATATCACGTAAAAGTGAGCTGTGCAAACTTTGCACCAGATAATCGAGACAGCAATAAACCCGACATTCACAGCGCCACTTACCAATAGCGATGCAAAGAACGATGTCAATACGAACAGTCAAACCAGAGTTGTTTTAACACCAATATCAGGCAAGCCTTAAGTTCTGTTGAGTCGTCAACACTTAAAAACACTTGTCCACGCATAGAACAACCACTTCTTAGTTCACGAAGGATACCCAAAGCTAAAGCCATGTTAAATTCCAAGTTAAAGTTTGTGAGGTGCTGATTTTTCGAGGTAACGTAATCCACACAGCATCTGTTATTGGTAGACAGTCTACTCTCCCATTACTAATTAACATCTTAAATAAATTCAGTTGTATTTATATTATTTCTTAAAGCAGTGAGAGAGGACTATCATGTAGTGTAATTTTATTCTACACTTTATTATCATAATTGTTCAGACAATTGATATGTCAGGTCAAGTTTTAGTTTCAAAATGTTACTTTACTGTCTGAAGCAAGAGATCTAGTAGTTGGAGTGTAGTTATCATCTCTCGGCATTAACCTTTTAAATGTGCTTGAATCTGGACATAACTTGATATAGCTCCCTAAGCTGACCACTTCTTCCTGATGTTCTCTGTATATGAGTAATAAAATTGATACAGACACAAACAAAAAGGTTTTAATTGATTTATCAAACCTATAAAATCTTTGTTCTTTATCTGCTTTACTTTGGATTTTTTATTCCTCCTACTCCTCATCTACATGCTATACTCTTTCAGAGCATCAGAAATCATAGTTTGCCACTTTCTTCTGTCTTTTGCGTTTTCCGGCAACCATCGACACGATAATGAACTTTAGAGTATATCCCATCATCCGAATGCTGGAACCCTCCAGAATGTGTATTTTCTGGCTACTCCCAATTTTATTCCCCTTTTATTTGACTTGTCAGCATTTAATGCTAAATTCTTCTTTCCGTAATAAATTGCATAGAAATTTACGCTGCGTCTTCTTAATATCTTTTTAACAGTTTTAACTTTTACCATTGGTAGGACCTCTGTGTTTTCGCCACGCATCTTTCAGAAGATTTCCAGCATCGGCCAGTAAAACCCTATTTCTACTAGTTCCAATCTCATTTTTTTTGTACTTTGATACCGTCCGACGTTTAGATCCATACATAGTAATAGATGTGGTCTAGCATTTTGACCCCAACTTGTTTCAGTTGACAATTTTCTAAATAAGGTTTGCCAACCTTTGAAGACCGAGTTTTAGAATTTCCGTTGTCCCTCTAATATCTGAATCACTTTGCTATTGTTTGTGATCATACTTCAAAAATTGGCTAAGCTCTTCACTTCTTTTGTTACTATGATATCAATAAGTAAAACAAAGACTGGTGTATTTCTTTTGCTCACGAATGTACATTCAGTCTATTCTCAATGAATTGTCAACCTTTTTAAAGAAATTCTGCTGATATGTTATGCAATATCTTTTCCACTTGCCTTGATTAGTGTATTTAGTAAAGGGTAAATTACTGATGTACTATCGTCCTCTTAAAAAAAAGTTTATCCATTTCTCTTAGAGTTTTACTGCATTTTTTTAATTTCATTGTTGTATTAGTTACTGGATTTTTAATAGTGATTAAAAAATAATAAAAATCTAGCTTCTCAGGAAAGAATTTGTTTTTTCTGTATTCTGTGCTTAGTTGCCCTTTTTGAATGATTATATCAAAGCCTAGAAGCTTAGATCGAAACTGGTTATCATAGTTTGAACTGAAATTCTCTTCTATGTGCCATGATTTTTCGTCTGTCAGTTATTGTTGGAAGTTTCACGCCTTTGTTATATCAACAGGTTCTTTTCACCGTTTGCCGTTTTAATTTCATTCTTAATTATCGGGGTTCTTAAATAGGTTCGTTTTGTTTTTAAGTTTTGACATTTCGTATACTTTTACACGGTAGTTACATGCTTTCTGTTAGTAAACTTTACTACGTAGTTTAGTTGATGTTCCTGAAATATGACCATTTTTACTGTATTATTAATAATTATAAATATACGCATTCCTCTACTTTCTGGAAAATGACTTATCTGGATCCTTTTTCTATTCTATTGTTGCATAACACTTTGCCTTTCACTCCAAATATAAACACATGTACATACAAATAAAAGTAGATAGGTATACACATAAATGTAATTTTTAACATATAAAATAAAAATACAAAGCAAACAAAATCAAATTAGGAATTTAATCGGAGAAGTGATCATCATCAGAATAGCCTTGCCTGGAGCCGACGTTATACCAACACAATACTACATATCTTTAAAGCAAGAAGCACCCCATTTGGCTGCTTATGCCTAACTCAAGTAAATAATAATACTAATAATACTAATAATACTAATAATACTAATAATACTAATAATACTAATAATACTAATAATACTAATGATGCTAATGATGCTAATGATGCTAATGATGTTAATGATGTTAATGATGCTAAGAATGCTAATTATGCTAATGATGCTGATGATGCCAATGATGCTAATATTGCTAATGATGCTAATGATGCTAATGATGCTAATGATGCTAATGATGCTAATGATGCTAATGATGCTAATGATGCTAAGGATGCTAATGATGCTAAGGATGCTAATGATGCTAATGATGCTAATGATGCTAATGATGCTAATGATGCTAATGATGCTAATGATGCTAATGATGCTAAGGATGCTAATGATGCTAAGGATGCAAATGATGCTAATGATGCTAAAGATGCTAATGATGCTAATGATGCTAATGATGCTAATGATGCTAATGATGCTAATGATGCTAA